>OX375866.1:27984824-28032796 GCA_947359475.1 Heligmosomoides polygyrus bakeri | reverse complement strand
AATCTCTGCTGGCACTCTGCTGGAACTCCTGCGTGTGAGCCGCAAAATTCAAATAGGTATTGAGAAATCGGCGGAGATAATAGTAAAGGATCAGACTGATAATGAACCAAAGAACTATTTGAACGACACCACACTAGAATCTTGTTCGCTTCATCGACATCGCTTCATCGACATCGCAGAAGAGTGAAAGAAGCGTTGTTGTAGCAAATATAGACACGAATACTAATTAATGAATGAAAATAATTAGTATTTTGAATGGACAGAATTTGGGTTTTAGGAAGCATATCCGGGATGTTTGAAATTCAGCCATGCTACGAAGGTCAGACATCATTGGAATTTTAACTAGTAAGAATAAATTCGTTCTACTTGAAGTATACAATATACTCGCACGTCCTCTTGCTGAATCCAGTTCCTCTGTCTTCCTTCCTCATAAGAAAAATCAAAAAGAAAAAAATATATGTGTAGAGAGGGGCGAGTGTAGCGCAGTAGGAGGAGGCGCCGACTGTCGCCTGCACCCGATACCAGGTTCCTGGTTCGAATTTCTCGCCTAGGCCACCAAGCCTTCCATCCCTCCGGGGTCGGTGAATTGGTACCAGACTCGTCTATGAAGGATAAAGCGCTGACTTGTTCATCGGCTGGCCACCGCAAGTCATTGTATGGCCAAATACGCATTCAAATCGCCTCACGACATCCCGTAGAAGTACAGGGTGCGCCGAAATTATGGTGACAAGGTATTCAAATCGCAGAAAGCAAAAATGCAGAACTTTCGAGAAACCAACAATGCGGTAATGTTTATGAGACTATTGTAAACTATACACAACATTGAGATTCGAGGATATCTCCTTCGGCGCCGATACAGCCTTTGAGGCGCTTCGGAAAGGCATCGACGGCGGCACGCAAGTATGGCGCGTCGAACGCATCCCACTCCTTCTGGAGAGCGTTCTTCAAAGAATCCACCGAGCGGTGAGGTTTCCTGAAGTCTTTTGCTTCCAGAACTGAACTGAGGTGTAATTCATCGGATTCAAATCCTGAGAGTTGGCTGGCCACTCGTGGAAGCTGTTGAAGTCCGGGAAAGTTGCCTTTGCACCAACCCTGAACCATTCTGGCTCTGTGAGCTGAAACTCCTTCCTGTTGGAAGGTCCAGGATCGGCATGTGGTGCTCTTGTAGACTTGACTTAGTTAATGGAAGATCCTTCTCAATGACGTCTTCCTGATGTCCATTTCTCGCGACACATCCGGCGCACCGAGGGTCCCTGCGGATTTGCTCACTTACCTTCCCGATGTTGTCCGTAGTTGTCACTGATACGTGTATTCCTGGTCCGGATCTATCATACTCGGTTTCCTGGTCTTCGTAACATCTGGTGGATCTATATATAACACTTCGATGAACTCCAAGACGGTGCTGCCTGCCGAGAAACCTTGACGGCAAAGTTCGATGATTGAAGCACGGTGGCACAAACGTTTCACCATCCTAAAAAACAATTTGTTTTTATGCTTGATTAAGCTAAACATAAACAAACTGACTCAATAAAAACAATAAAAGCACAGAAAGAAGCAGACGTTCCGAATAGCAGGTCAAATTGTTCGCGCATGTGCTGTCGCCATAATTTTGGCGCACCCTGTAGAATGCGTAGCGCATCCCAAAACGGATTGAGTAACGCCGTCCTTTATCCTTTATCCTTTATATATGTAGAAGGTGGAAGGTAAAAGACGTATGTAGAATGGAGAAAGTACAAAAGAATTTTATTCGCAAACTTCTCTTTCTAGCCAACAGCTTCTCACATTCGCGAATACCAAAAAGCATCAATCAGAAACAAATATTTTGGCATAACGACCCTGGAATCACGTCGCAGAGTGTTCATGTGTGCCTTGTACTTAATTTGCAGCATGTATGTCCTGCTTCTGGGCTTTGAGAATTCTTTAAAACGAAAACATCTCACGAGGGGAAACCGAAAAGTTGTCTGTTTCTGTTCCATGTCCCATGATCATGCCGCCCCTCTACCCACTGCGCCACCTCCGCTCGCTCGTCGTCGCTGTTTCAAGTCAACTTGAGTCCGCCCTTCCCAGGCAGAGGGCTAACGCCGCCAACGGCTTAGCTTCCGTCGTCCCTAACTCTGCCAGAGTTGTATTGGGATCGAGATATTTGCATTTTGTTGTTTCCCAGGGAGAGCCAATTCTGTCCATATACAACGAATGGGCCGTTACCGTACCGTTGAGATAGTCTCCTAGTAAGTACATTCAGTCTTCCTTAACACCGGGACAAATGCGAAGCCGTGTATGTATGCTTAGGAATTAGACTTCTTAAACAGTATATGGCTTGGCAGTTGATATCGTTGTTGAGTGTTTCTTTGTTCTATAGCTGGTTTTGCTTGATTTCATCTTTCAACAGTTTTATATGCAGTTGACACTGTACATCGACTGCATTTCAACGACACCTTATGCAACGTAATAGGCATAACATAAACATATTTCATGTTAATGATTAGAGAGAACATACAAAACAAAACCTCCCAAAACAATTGTATGGCAGTAGAGTGCAATCCAAGCGCCTCTCCAAAACGTGCAGTTTATGCTAGAATTCTTAACGAATCCCGAGTTCACGTCGAGCTTGCCGCGGCGCTCGACGGCTTATCACGCCGCTCCGGCCCGATTCGCAACATACAGTATCCCTAAACCCCGCCAAATATAGCGTTCTGATAGGACGGTGTATAAAAACGATAGCTATGTCGGCCATTACGTCGCAAGTGTAAAAGGTCCCTAAGTCCCTAACTATTCTCTGAAGTAAGTTATGCGCTCTAGTTCGACGGGATATCGCCCAGTTAATTTGCCTTGGTTAAACTGGCAATCAAAACATAATAAAGGACAAACACTGGAATTTATCACTCCCTTTGGATGATGCGCCATACATTCTACTCTGCGGTGATCATTGTCGGGTGACCAAGTCGGTCCTTTATTTTGCCCAGCCGGGTCTGGTGTTAATTCACCGATCCTTAGGGCTGAAAGAATTTGTTGGTCTGGACCTTGAATCGTACCAAGGTGTACGCGAGAGTCTGCGCCTCCTTCGACTGCGATACGCGGCCCTACAAAAACCACGATTTCACTTCAACAGTTATGGCGAGGAGCAAATGTGGAAGACGTAGAGATGGTGCGCTTGTTGACTTAGAAGGAAGAAGTAGAATATAGAACCTACTCCTATGTACAAGAAACATGAACGACATCAGCTTATGAGCTGCTGTTTGTTGTTGTTGTTCACCTTCGTTGTACATTTTTTGTGCGCCTGAGCCTTAAGCTGCGTAGGCGTACTCGAGGCCGTGCGATTTCCATGTTTAGATCAGCGTAGTTGTAGTAATACCGCTCAAACTCAATATCGTCAGTCCCGCTAAAACTTCCAGCAGTTCGGGGCGATTCCATAATGATAATTTTTGCTTTTCATACATTTCATACATCAACATAGCGACAAGCGATGTTGCACTTCAACCTCCTCACGAGCTGTACTGAACACATGCGACCTAGAAGTAAACCTTGGCGACAATTCGTGTAGAATTTTATTGTAAAGGCGGTGGGTAATAATTGTAACAGGGGCGAGTAAAACTCTGAAGGTTCACCTCTAAAGAGCAGCCATCTGAGGCTCTTGTTCAAGGAGGACTAGTTGACAAAAATTTAATGCACACTCCCTTCTTCATTACTTTTTACCATGAAGGTATGAAACGTTTATGTAGCTTGCCCAGTTCATCAGCAATTTCAGATATTTCGGTTTATTGTCAATGTAGGCAAAAATTCATCCAAAACTAAACGTCTTCGGAAAAACCTGAAGGTCCTAGAAAGTCGCGAGAATGGGGATGTAAGCTCTCATCTGCCTTGTTGCGATCAAAACTCTCGCATCAGGCGGAAATCGAATCCGCACCTCATCCTGATTGGGCGGGGAAGTTCTACGCAATTACACCACCGACAATATTTGATCGAACCCTAGAACAGTTTTTTTCTAACAGCTAAAGAAATCGCGTCGGAATGTGGAACCTTCCAGGAGTAGCATTTTCTTTACGCTGATTTTTCGCTTTGACAACAAGCCAATTTATGTCAGTTTTCTATCTTGTCACTCTTTATGCAACATTCACAGTATCATCAGAACAAAAATCGCAGAGATCTAGTCGAAAGCATGGCGCGATCTCTTCTTTTAATACATTAAATGACTGCAGCCTTCCTTCTTCTATTCTATGGAGAGCGCTTTTCTCCTGACTTTTATTAATTCTAATTCGCCTTTGAAACAAACGTTAAGGATAAAAAGATAAAGGACGGCATTAAATCTCAATCTCAATCCCTTTTTGGGATGCGCCACGCATTCTCTTCTACGAGGTATTGTGGAGGCGATATGAATGTATGAATGCGTCTTTGGCCATACAAAGACTTGCGGTGGTCAGCCGATGAACAAGTCAGTGCTCTGTTTTCCCAGACAAGTCCGAGACCAATTCTCCGACCCCGGAAGGATGGAAGGCTTGGTTTGCCTGGGCGAGAAATCCGAGCCAGGAACCTGGTGTCGGTTGTAGGCGAGAGCAGGTACCTCCTCCATATCTGCGCTACACGCGCCCAAAACAAAATTTAGCTCATTATTAACCCTTAAAAATAAAACACTTATAAATTTCCAAACAGTATTGACCACTTAATTGAGCAGGTGAGTTTAAAAAGCTTTTTAAAAAAGTAGTGCAAAATTTTTCTTGAACAAAAATTGATCTAGCCGTGATGAAGTGCCTCTAGTTTAATCTGGAATACGCTCGAAGAGAAGACGTTTTGATTGGAAGGTGTCAGTTTGATTTCAAAAGTGTCAATCTTGTTTAGAAGAGTGTCCAATTTGACGTGAAAATGGTGCGTATGTAGTGGCTATATAAGTGAATAAATAAATAGCAGGACATTGCTCCAAAGCAACGGGAATTCTTGACGCAAATTCTCTACGAGATGTTGTGGAGGCGATATGAATACGTCCTTGACCATATAATGACTTGCGGTGGCCAGCTATGAGCAAATCAGTGCTTTATTTCCAGACAAGACTGGCAAAAATTCTCCCACCCATTAAGGATGGAGGGCTTGGCTGACCTGGGGCTAGAAATCCGAGCCAGGAACCTGGTATCGGGCGTAGGCGAGAGCCGGTACCTCCACATCTGCGCTACACGCGCCCAAAACAAAATTTGGCTCATTTTTATCTCTTAAAAATAAAACATCTATAAGTTTTCATTCAGTGCGTTCACTTATGTAATTGGGCAAGTGAATTAAAAAATTTTAAAGAAACTTAAACAAAATTTTCCTTGAACAAAAAAATTATTCTATCCCTGTTGAAGTGCCTCTAGTTTCATCTGGAAGACGCTCGAAGAAGAAGACGTTTTGATTTGGAAGGTGTCAGTTCGATTTCAAAAGGGTCAGGCTTGTTCAGAAGAGTGTCCAATTTGACGCGAAAATAGTACATATTGGATATACACGCGAATCAATAAACAGCGGGGTTCCAGTTGCCCCAAAACAACGGGAATTCTTGACGCCGCACGCGAAGGAAGAGAAGGAAGGCAAACCTTACAACTTCGCGCTTACCCGTCGTCGCGTGCGACGTTGAACGCGGCAACGATGCAACGTCGCTTTTGACCAATGTCTGTTCCGCCCCTCATGTAGAATCTACAACGCTGGAGATGCAGTCTACACCAACTGCCAAGATTCAAAGTTCGATGTCGTCCAGAGCAGCCAGGCACTCCAGCGCTCTACGAATCTGGGAATCGCTGATCCAAGATGGGTAGTGGTTGCACTGGTGAGCTCATCAGCTTTAAACAACAAATCATTGTGGAGACCAAATACCCACTCAAGCTGCCTCTGCGGAAGTATTTTACAAATGAAGCACGAAGAAGAGGCGCGTTCCAACTATCATTTTCGTAGTCGAAAAGGATTTTGCTCCGAACTATGTGTTTCCGGCTTTGAAACCTCTACGATTCTGTTGCGAATGGCGAGCCCATCAGAGAAAAGAGGATGACAAGAGGTGCTGCTCATTTGCTTCGCCCCGTTCTCATTTGTTTCGTTTGCTGCTAACCATTTCCAAACATAAATGGGTGAAAGCTTCGCTTCCGGTTTTGCAGGGAACAGGATGGTGCGTATTGTAACGGCAATTCGATCGATTGCTTTGCTCAATAATTGAAGGTGAAGTGAGTCATGGCAGAAATTGAAATGGAAAACTGGTTCTGAGCCAGCCAGCTGTCACGCCTATTCAAAAAGGCATCGCAGTACTGCTGAAGACGCTGAACAAAAGAGTTGATTGAAATTTGACTCGAACAGGGACGAAGGGGAGGCTGTTTCAAGTGCATTACCAAGGTTAGCAAAAATGCTAACGCTAAAAATTTAAACAATAATAGCAAGTTATTTAACTCAAACTCCAAAGTCTGGTTACCTTTTTTCCTTCCATACAACTAGATTAATGTTTTTCGCTTATGAACCAGAGCACAGCAGCAAACCACTCCCAGTATATGAGAAGCAGCTGTGGGTTGTTGATATGTCCAGCTGATAGTCTCTCATTTTCGGCAACTAATTCAGATTCCTTCTCGATTAAGGGCGCGTTTGTCGGAGGAGGTGCCGGTTGTCGTATGCACCTACACCGGGTTTCTGGATAGGATTTCACGCCCAGACCAACCAAGCCTTCCATCCCTCCAAGGTCGGCGATTTAGTAACAGACTTTTCTGGGAAGAAATTAGCGCTGACTTGTTCATCTGCTGACCACTGCAAGTCATTGTATGGCAAAATACGCATTCGAATCGCCTCCGGCTCATTCCGTGGAAGTAGAGTGTGTGGCGCATCGCAAAAAGGATCGAGTAGCGCCGTCCTTTATCATTTATCCTCTAATTCAGTTTATAATATCATCTCGTAGTGATAATTATCTTATTTAATGAAAGGCCTATTTTATACCATTGCTCACTCGAGCGAAGGCCTATGTTATACTTCGGCGACGCTGTGTTGCGCGGAATGCTACGCACTGCGTATCGGCCCGCGTAACACTGTCGCCGACATCGCAGACAACAGCGTCGCCAAAGTATAACGTAGGCCTAAAGGCCCCCACAAAGTTCTGCGGCAGCGCGGAGGCCCTATGCTTAACCATAGGGCAGAGACGCAGAGCTCGCCGCCGGCGGCGTCCCTGCCCTATCCTTAACCATAGCGGCGAGTTGCCGCAGAACTCTGTGGGGCCTTAACACCCGCTCAACACTGCCGCCGACGTCGCCGACAGTAGCGTCGCCGAAGTATAGCATAGGCCGAAGCCTAATGGAAGGCTCCAATATCGAATCATCGCTTCGCGCAATCGATATGGGAGCTTATCATTAAGCTTCGCTCGGGGTGAGCGGTGGTATGACAAGAGCCAAAGAGCTACCATATCTAGCTGTCCTCTCTGCGAATGAAACCCCATTGGCAGTGGAATGCACAACTCGAAACACCATCTCCAAAGTTTTTTAATTGTAAACAAATAGACAGATCACGAACTGTCGGAAAATATTTTTGGTATTGGAGATTTCTCCCCCGATAGTTCTCTAAGAAGTCCGACAAAATATCATTATGGAAGCGAAATGTTTCTGAATTGAGCAAATGTAAAATAACTTTCAACCCAAAATCATTGTAAGGCTTAGCTGAGCATCGTGTTTGAGTTGCCACTCGGTTGAGTAAGAACCCTTTGTTTGCCAGAGCGAGTGCCTTTTTCGCAGATTTTACACCTTGTTTCCAGACATTTATCGGAAGATTCCACACTAATCCACTACTAACTTGAGAGTGACCTAGAATGCACGTGAGCGTTCGAGGAAGCTAGTTCCCCTCCAAATTGTTAACGAGTCATTTTTTGTTGTGGGTGGTCCAGTCTTTAGAATGCTTAGCTAATCTTTTGAAAAAATGTTTGACTTTTCAACCAAGGAAAGAAAAAAGAGTTTGCCAATAACAACAAGTGTTGGAACGCAGTACTACATCTGAATCTTACGAAGTCGTTGTTCATGAAAAACGGACGGGTTTCTGATGCCCCATTCCCGCTTAATAGAAGGAACATATCCGAATGCGCCACCTACGTGCGTCTGAATCGCGAAGTCAACATGGCCAATGACCAGCGCCAGAGCTGCGCAGGAAAAAACGAGCGGCATAGGGAGCCTTTAAGAGAGTCGAAGAAGTCGTGAGGAAGAAGAAGAACGTCCGACTCCGTGCCCACCTATTCGACTCCTCTTTTCTTCCAGTGCTAACATACGTCTCAGAGATATACAAAAATAGGATGAACGCACGATCAGCGAGGATTCGACAGAACGACGCTCGAAGTGACATGATTCGCGCTATTGCTGAAAGGCCTCCGATATTCCGAGCTTCGTCGACGTTCGAAGATCAGAGCCGCTGTCGCATGGACCAAGTCGCCGAAGATCAGGTAGACCAGCCATGTAATGCGCTTCGTAGACACGCGCTGGGCGAGAGCCGTCCTCGACTGAATTCCGCGGGATGTCAAGAGAACACCAGAGCGCCCACCAACGCGTTGGTCGGACTTCTTTGCGAAAGCTCCGAACGAACGATCTGACGCTCTTTCCGTTTCTCTCTTCGTGTCCTTCGAAATGGAAGGATCCATTGGAGCACTCGGGCACAGGGAGCGAATGAAGGACGTTGCTGGCGCCCGCTCGAGCAACTCGGTAACGAGGCTAGAACTATGGTCATTATTCCCAGTCATTATTACCAGGCAGTGTTGGTGAAATATGTGCTCGGAAGACATTGTATGGGTAAAGCATGAAACCAAGTTGCTTCGACGATGTACCGTAGAATTGGCCAACGCGAACACTTCTAAGAAAAGTTTGTTAGCGCCAACCTCTGTCCTCTAGACTCGAAATCTCTTTAGCAGCTCGCTCACAACCGTTACCGCACCTGCCAAATAGCCACTTTAGGAGCTTCTACTATAGCGTGTTTATGCATGGTTACGGAGAGCGGCTTAATAATAGACGGTACATACTTAGCATCAACACTAATTTGAATTATTATAAAGATAAAAAATAGTGATGAACCATGGAAATCTCTTCCTAATAAAGACCTTCAAGTACCCTCGTGCCGTATAATTTGCAATAGCCTTAAATTAGGTGTTGGTTACGTTAGTTGTTGTTGGTTGTTGGTTAAGTGAAATCCTTTCCTGCCAGTTGCTGCTGACTTTTATCTGTTCGAAACCACTTTCTCAACGTAACTTCCATTTCTTCTGTTTACCAAATCCTCGGCTGTAACGCCATACTGAGTCAGTTTCAATGCATTAAGACAACCAATGCGTTATTGGTTTCTCACCACCAGACCCATTGTCTTACGTGGTGGTACCAGAATGACATGTTCCGACAGCGAAATTCTGAAGTGCGCCTGTTTTTGCTATAGTCAACTGGCCAAGTCATTGTCTAGATCAAAATAAGATTCAAAGAACAAATTCTAGGACGTTCTGCAAAGACGGAGTGCGAGGTGACAGATATCCATTCAATTAGGAATAACAGCTGTGTTGCAAAGGAACTCACATTAACTCATATAACTTTGGAATAGTCGAGAACCCATGTGAATACTATTTCGCTTCGGTGTAAGTTTTTTCAAAAATCTTAGTGACTTGTCTCCAGCAGGCTTTTCCCTCCATTATCTGCCTAATTTTTGTTCATGTGCTCTGTCTTCTTTTTCGAGCAAGCTGTACTCATCATAAACATCAACGCGAAATCCTCCTAAGTAAGAAGCGAAATGTACAGCAATAATTAAGGTTGCCGCCTATGCGAACAGTGGTTCAAATTTGAACAACTGAAGAACCTCCGCTCTGGATGATGCGAAGTCAAGTAGATCGGGATTCCGCTGATTCGTCACACGACAATTACCGTATCGTTGCGTCCAGCAGCTTGCAGACGTAACAGAGCCGCACATCGTTTATGCAATAGCTTCGGCCGGATATCTCGGCGATCTGCCACTCCGCGTCTGATTTAGTATTAAACACATTCATTACTCGGCATTGTTTTGATAGCGGCAAATAACGCCGGACAAGTCTCTGCGCCCACGGCAGCCGTCACTCACCTTCCTTCAGGTGAGAATGCGACCGTCAATTAAGGGGTATGGAAGAAGCTGGATCAAAGAGGTTGCTCGCAGGGCTCAAAATATCGGCCAGGAGTCCTGGAGTTCAAAAGTTCTCTCACAACAATACAAAACGAGAGGAAAAAGACAATCTCTACATGGGCGGACCCCGCCCCAAAGCGGGACAAACGCTGAAGAAGAAGAATCTCTACCTGGGCTAGAACATCTCTGTGCATATGCGCTGGTACACTCTGCCACATCTTAGAGGGATCCTTCCCTAAGAAAGAAAAAAGGCTAAACAAGATTCTAAACACAAGTGGAACATGGTTATGCCGTCATTTGCTTTTCAGTGCATTTTCAATGTCAGTTCCTGCAGATTTATTTGCTATGCATTTGGAGATCTTGAAATATTCTCGGACTCTATCACTCCATATTTAACTGCCTATACCGCGATTTTTTAAGAACCTTGAAGCGAATGGAGTAGGTGTTGGGAACGTGGATTTCCGAAACGCTTCAAAATATCACTCGAAAATACTTTATACTTTCCAAAACTAAAAAAAATCCGTAGTAGAAAGTTTCAATCCACGATGTTCCAAATAGGACCTCAAGATTGTTGCTATCAAAAAATAGAGTAACTCGCAACGCATTCAAGCAGTGTAGTTTCAGCAAAAGTGAAGAACCACCTTAGCATTAGACATTTCCGAAAGAAGTTCGCGAGGATGGCACCGGAGCAGGCAAAAAAGACACTTAAGGGCTGGTTGCCTATGCCTAGTTAAAAGCTGGTTATACAACATCGCATCCTGGTCCCTTTGAAAGATCGAGCAAGGTGGTTCTTCACGATGTCATTTGTCCAAGTACATAGGGAAGCAAGCTGTAAAGAGCACGTAAGTTTTATACGCTGCCCGTATTGCGACTAGTCCTTCTGCTCCATGCATTTTGTGCCTGTGTATCGTTGGTGTTGAGCGTTCATATATCATTGTGTTGAATACCTTTCACACTGCCTTTAGGTTAAAAACCGGTCAGTAAGAAAGAAGTTGTAGCAAAGTTACTCTCCACAGCATACAACTGGAAAAAAATATGCAGGAAACGCCTGAAAATTGAGGAGATCTCAAATCTCAACCACTCTGTTAAAATTCAAAAACACCGCAACACACGAAAACCGAACCCTCGACCTTGCTTGTGTGAGACAACACCACTATCCAATGCGCCGTAAGCCTCTTGCGTGGTCCTCCATCGCTGGCGTACAATAAACCCCCAGCGCACGTGAGAGCACCGCGCCGCCGATTCAGTGACAGTTGCGAGGACCCCTACTCCTTGGGTTTAACGATTTGGCAGAAAGGAAACACATTTCTATACTAATTGGGAGTGGAGATCCTTCCTGTATGACTCGTTGCCTACTTCAGACATACACTCTACACTCTTCTTTTATGAGTGAGGCCCTTGTGAGTGACGTCCAAGCGTCTTACGCTCAACATAGTTCAAGCAACTATTAAGTTTCCAGCTTCTTACCACTAAAGGAAAACTATTCTGCACAATTAGAGGATAAAGAAGAAAAGAAGAACGGCGTTACTCCATACCTTTTGGAATGTGCCACGCATTCTACCTCTACGTAATGTCGTGGAATCGATTTGAACGGCATTTGCCCATACCATGACTTGCGGTGGCCAGCTGATGAACAGGTCAGCGGTTTATCCTTCCCAGACACGTCTGGTACCAATTCACCGACCTCGGAGGGATGGAAGGTTTGGTTGTCCTGGGCTGGATATCGGAACCTATGACCTGGTATAGGGTGCACGCGACTGCCGGCATCTCCTACAACTTTTTATTACACATGCCCATATTCCGCATGATTACAGAAAATAATGATCGAAACATCTTTGGCTCCTCTGCCGCCTAGATAAATTCTTCAGGATGGTGCAAGTTTTTTCTATGAATTTTTATGTACCCGAAGCACAATATGTATGCCTTGAGTCTTCCATCATGTAGTTCTTTGGAAGATGGGAGCAGTAGGTATGCTTTGTTTAGGGTAACTTACTGGGGTGAATAGCAATTTCCATATACCAATGTGATATGATCTACTTGATAGGTAGCGGCTAGTCTGGCACCTGTGTTCGTTGTATCGTGAACTCGCTGCTCTCCACAGCATTGATTTTCACCTACCGTGCCTTATCTCAGTTAGTTCGAAGCTAGAAGGCCCCACACTTACTTGTCCGATTTGTGCCTTAATAAAGGAACCACATTTTTCTTAATTTCCAAATGTTACGCCCCCTTTCTCTCCTTCCCTACCGTCTTTTTCCCTTCTTTTTTCAGGCAACTTTGGCACAACGCCAGTTGGGGGAGGGTGTAGCCCATAGGCTTGAATATTTTTGGAATTCAGACTATGATAGGATAGAATATTTCGCTTTCCTGACAGAAGACCATCCTCGTACTAGGATTATATTGGAACATTAAATTGTTGTATGCAAAATGTTAAAAAAATCAAGAGTCCACACACCCCTCTTCCCTACCACAACCCTTACCGCGTCCCAACCTTTTCACGGTGCCTTTTCATGGTGCCCTTTTCTTCTTGCAGCGCGTGATTTGAACTGGTAAAACAATTAAATAAAACAGTGAAATTAACTACCCGTTATAGTTGTCCTTTTTAACTTTCTTGTTTGCTATTTAAGACCAAACTTTTGCTCGCTAGCTGCGTTTGAAACTAGAAGAATTGCGACGGTTGCGATTACTTCAAATGGACATTCAGCCATTCTTGAATAAAATGCGGTGGAGTTAGAGAACTACATATGTGTATCGCTGATGCTACTCCGAGAACATTTTGAAGCAATGTGTGCTAGTGTAATGGAGCTAAACATAAAGTTCGCAAACACTTATGCCTTAACACTTGCACGTTGTATGTAACATTCTGTTATAGTAACAAGGTCAGACATCGCTGAAGAGTTTTCAGTTCAGATGACGCCATTATGAACTGCACTGATACTCGCTATGGATTTTTTTGTTTATGAGAATCCCCTTTCTGATCTGTACCTTCACGCTCCTCCAAACTCTTCTAGTGGTCACTCTCCAAAAGGCAAATTCTAAGGTAAAGATAAACTCCAGGTAAAAATGTGAACGGGAGGAAGAGCAGTAGGCTTATCCAAGTGTTGCAGGACTCTTCTGGGATACTGTGATACCAAGTTTTTTCCCGAATGTGAAAAACTTACTTTTTGCTGTGGTGGTCTATAATTTTCTGTTATCTATTACTCTTTCCATCCTTTGAGAAATGACCATGACAATTAACCCTTTGGGAGACCCTCTTATATGTGACTTTAATGAGGGCATTTCATTATCAGAACACCTTTTGCATGAGTCACAACTTGCATGGAGGTTCATATGCAGAGCAACTGAGAGCTGTAAAGCGTGATTCGAATGTAAAAATTTGTTTTCAGTTTATGGTAGAATTCGGTAGAGTACCGAATTTCCACATTATAGAGGAATTCGGGCAATACTTGTCTAATGTTCGAATGGTTAGCACATGGCTCGATTTCCGAACTCGACCAATGCTCGAACAATGCTTTGTCACGATGTTCTTTTCTGAAAATGTTCAAGCAACAACTATTTTCGATTTTAGATGAATCGAGCAACACATGGATCAACGTTGTTCGCATAGCTGTTCGAATGTTTCATCAAAATTCTACTACTCATTAAGTTGAACCGAAAGTTTGCTCCTTTTCTGGCTTGCAAATTTTAAAGATCATAACTTCGGTGAGAATTAGGATTTTCAGTCAAGCTAAGAACTGCTGGATTCGCCGTGTCTCTCAGTGTAAATCGCTGGCAAAAATTTTAAAATTATGAACAACTGTGCGGTTTATCCCATAAAATGTCGAGATACATTTCTACAACCCCCTATAATGGTGAGACGTATCCTCTGAAGCCTTTTAAAAATAAGAGAAAATAATGTAAATGCGGCATTATTATAAATTAGATGGATTAAGCTATAACTTCAAAGCCCAAATCTTATGATGAATGATGAGTTCCACTACAGTTGTATTTTGAGTTGTACATATTTTTTTGTCTTGAGTTGCCGCATAGATGTGTCGGAATCTTTATTAAACACAGATTGATGAATGAATTTTCAACAGATTTTCATACTCTGAACTTAGACTCTTATCTGCAAAATCTCCTCCAAACTACTAGCTTGCACTTGCATACATGCGTCGCGACTTTATCAGAAGGTTAATTCTTCTTTTTGCAAACCTTTTTTTATGTTACTGTGCATGAGCTGAGCTATGTAACATGTACGTACCTGCTAGACATAGGATCATAATAATCCATTTTCGGATATTTGAGCGGATTTATCCGGTTTCGAGGATTGCAAGAATGCTCGCTGTTTGGCATGCCAACACTATCGCTGGATATTTCGTGTATGTTTGAATGCACAGATTCCGTTTTCTGTAAGGCTAGTATAAGTCCTTGAGCCCAAATAATCCAAAAATAGAACCTATCTTGCAGTGATTTTTTCTGCCCATGTGAATAAATATGATCTTGTTGCACACTAGAGACTGTGAAGAAGGCATGGCAAACATGGTCATTTTAAATCTCACACTAGCTATGCAGTACTCACAGAACTAAAGGTATTCAAGGATAGGAGGGATGTTTCTTTTCAATTTTTGCAGTTCTTGTCCACAAGAATATATAAAGTGAAAAGAAGGCTATGGCCTAACCTAGCTCCTATCCTTACCAGATAAAAGGCAAGTCTGAAACTGAATTACTGAAAGCCATGTACTGCCAATCACCAGCGAGAGGGACGACCGTTAAACGAATCGGGCGTTGAAGGAGAAGGAAAAACAAAAAGCAAAAAGAAAATGTTTGTTACGTCATTGCTCCCACACAAAACCTTGTTTATCGTATCTCCTTTAATTCTCGAAGAACACGCGCGCAAAGAACTTAATTTTGAATTAATTTTTTGGGTTATTTCGGGTTGCAACGTTTTTTGGGTTATTCTAGGTTACAAAGTTGGGTTTGAAGATGATGCAGCTGTTCTATACTGCTTGCCACCTGCTGCTGCAAATATTTCTTTCGTTCGACACTTCTGAGCGCACTAGCACTAACCAAAGCAATCGATGGTTAGATTTTCGTCGGATCCGAAATTCAAAATTTGAATGTTAAGTTCCTCCCTTAGGCCTATGTTATACTTCGGCGACACGTCGCCGACGCTGCGACCCGTCACCGACAGCTCGTCACCGACGTCGCCGACGTCGCCACAGACGCGTGGTCGACGTCGGCAACGTCGTCAACAGATTCTGTAGCGGCGTCGGGGACGACGTTGACAGAAGAGCATCGGAGCGCATTTTTAGCATCGGAGCGGGTTTTCAATGTCATCATTTGGTAACCAGTCTGCCCATAGAAAGGCTAAGTGATCACATCTGCCTCGAATTTGCATACATTTTGAGCTTTTCTTAATCTTCAAAAGAAATTTTAATTCTTAATTCTTCTTAATGCTTCAAGACTTGATGATGATTTTTTGTTCTGTATGTACGGTAGTCTGCTCAACCATTGTTAATCTGCCGAACTTTCTCTTACTAACCAAATTTGGCTTTTAGAAGGATGGACAAGTGTTCGAAGGTTTCACAAGCAGCAATGTTAGAACCATTCAAAAGTACCTGTATTTTTGGGATACCCTGTATTTTTCGCAAGGCATAGTGTGTTTTTAGGTTTTAAACTTTAAAAGAAGCACAAATCAATCGATACGGTCACTTTATAAAGAGATTATAGGAAGTATTCAAGCGAAACACTATCAATAGATTGTAAAATGCAAAATAACAGACGAGTGCATGGCGCAGTCTACCCCGATCACACGTCAAAAAAGCGTCGGTTTAGCAAAGATCTTTTTCGTTAAATCGTATTTAAATTAAATTTACGCGGAATTCTCGAAGTTCAAAGGAAATTTAACTCTTAACTAGTAAGAATTCTATCTCGAAAAAGCTCTTCGCAGAGGTTTGCATTACTATTTGAGAAAGCGAAGAAACACTACTTATTTTCTACACAGTTCTATTTAGTATTACTTGCTCTACAAGGAAGCAAATAGGCCTAGAAAATGCGAACAGAACGGCTGACAAGGACACAAAAAGGAAGAAAAGTGACAACGTGAAGGGGAGCTAAGGTTTAGGGTCCCACTCCCTCCCAAACACTCAGTGTTCCTGTGAATTGCACTTTTTGTGTTCGCAAGACGGTGTCTTTTGCACTTCTCGATTTCGTAATTCGAAGTATGGTGGTGATGATGGTAGTTCCGGGAACGAAGAACCAACCCACAATCATAACACTCCATCGGAGCGTATTTTCTGCCACCCTTGGATGACGTCGGCGACGTTGGTGACGCGTCTGCGGCGACGTCGGTGACGCTGGCGTCGGCGACGTCGGCGCCGGAAGTGTAACACCCCCTGCGGAGCTCTCGGCGACGTCGCCGGCGACGCTGTGATGTGCGGGCTGCTACGCAGTGCGTAGCAGCTCCGTCGCGTCGCCGAAGTATAACATAGGCCTTACGTGGTTCTTCCACTAGCCTTTAAAATTTTAGGTGGTTTATCATAAAGGAGCGCTAATACGGTAAAGCAATGAAAAAATCGTCAGTGACATCAAAAAATAGAAGGGGTAACGTATCTTAGCAGAGCTCCAATTTAACAAATTGTCCAGGAGTTGTATTTGAAAACAAGCAACTCATGACGCGTTCACGCTACACCTACATATCTTCCATCTTTAACGATATCTAAAACAGTTGAGGAGCTGTTATTTAGAGAATAAACTCTGAAGCACCAATGGTCAAAGCAACAGGCGAATCTGATTAACTGCGACAACGAAAGGATTAGAGAGTTCTGTCAACGGTAGCGCAAAGCAGCCATGAAGTTTCTGTAATGTCGCCCTAGCTAAGTTCCACTCAAATGATAAATGACTGAAAGCGTTGCCAGGAGAAGGCTGTTAACTGTCAGATTCTGTCTCGAAGAAGACAGAGTAACGAGACGATGAGCCCACTGCGCAAGCGTCCATGAAGCTGGGCACCTTCCCCAGCTGCATGCATACTGTATGGCACCCTACCGTAGTCCTGCCAGTGAAAAACACCGCATTCAAACCTGGTGCAGATTTTGTGCAGAAAAATGCACTTTAGCAGTTAATGGAAAGCTCTTCGATGTTTAGCGCTGATAACTGGGATTTCCTTAATGACATATCATTAAGAGGACGCTAATCGCCCTCGCAACTGAGACTCGGGAGAATTCCGCGAATAATTAAGGCGCCTTCGGAATGGAACGCATTGTGGCGTTTCTAATTCGCGATATTTGCGATAAGCCACTGCTGAAAGGGTTGAACGAGGAACCCTGAACGTTCAGCGACACAGAGGTGGGGGACCGCCAAGGCAGTCGAGGCGGCGCTGTGCTGGCCTGACACTACTCACCCACATCCACATGCCAATTTTGCATTTCGTACTCGTTCACTCGGTGACACACGAGCACTTTATGAATGGCAATTTGAGGCCGATATCTGGTCTTCAGAGACGAACGCTTAGGACTCCAATAATTAGCAGGAATGTGCTCAACAAGGTAGCAGAACGCTGGAGAGATCCACTTTATAGCAGAAGCTGAGCTCTAACCGGAGCTGGCCTTTTTTACGTCCTTTTATGCGAAGATTCATCAAAATCGCATAACAACGGCAGAATGGTGTAGAATATGTTTTCTCTCTTTTATGAAATCACATTGAGGATCTATTTCTTGCCTTTGAGAATCTCCCTGATCCAATAATCTATTTATTCAAGGTGGAAATCTGAGTCACACATAGGAACACTAAGAAAACATGACACGAAAACACGCGCACTAACAAGTTGAAGGAACGAGTTTTGTCATAGGTACCACCTAAATTATGGTAAGGACTGCAGAAGTTTATTATTTATTTATTTATTTATTTATTTATTTATTTATTTATTTAGTTAAACAAAGACAACAGCCTTGTTTAAGGAATGAGGGAACACAAAAAAACTGAATATACACGACACAACAAAACACGAAAGAATGAGTCATATGCACATTAAAATCGATGGCATAATAAGCGACTACTGACTACGCAATATTTTATAATGCTTAAGCTGTGGAAAACCTTTTGCAGACCTGTACAGATAACCTTGTCATGTCTTCGTATTTACCTAGCAGCAGATTGAAATCACCAATGTTCTGCATGTTAGAAAATCAGATCTGACTCGAGTTTTGGCAACTGAAACTCGAAGCTTAAGCTTTCTTGTTATGGATCTCGTCAGAGCGCCATCAAAAAAATCGGTTGGGTTAACGGATAAGTTGTTGCTAATGATCTTGAACATCATGACACGATCTGCTGCTTTTCTTCTATTCTTGAGCGACGGTAGGCCAAGTATGACTGATCTTTGAGAAGCATATGGAATCTGATCGTAGTTCATTAAAAAGCACGTCATCATAAGTTTTCTAGTGATGCTATTTTGAACACTTTCCAAAAGCTCGATATCTTTCTTCTTAGTTGGATTGAATACCGTGATTCCCGATTCGACAATTGGCCTCACATATGTTTTATAAGCGCGGATATAAATTTCTGGTAGATTTGACTTTAGAGCACGAAAGAGGTTATATATACGGTAGTCGGCCTTTTTTAACGAGAAGTCTGCAGTGCTGCGAAAAGCATAGATTGGACGTTATGATGAGTCCCAGATCGCGGGCTTCTTTTACATTGCTTAGAACCTGACCATTAATATTGTATGTTGGGAACTGTGACTGTCTTTTAGATCCAATTGTTAGAAAGCATATTTTTTCATGTGCAAGTGGTAGACCCGACTTGTCTGCCCAATTAGAGATGTAATTTATCGCAGGCTGAAGGGATAGTTCATCAGAAGTGTCTACAATTTTTTTTAACCTTCACATCATCTGCGTACATTTTACAGGTGACACCAAGATTGGTAAGATAGTTCGGAAGTTAAAGGTGTTCAGTAAAAATAAGATTGGCGATAACACCGCTCCTTGAGGAACTCAGGAATACGTGGAAAACACTTTCGAAAACTGCCCTTTATGCCAACTTGATATGTTCTGCCAGATAAAAATTGCTTTACCCAACATATAAACATAGGGTGGATTCCTACCGCTTCCATTTTAACCAACAGATTGTTCACCAAGACCCTATCGAAAGCTTCTGCGAAATCAAAATATATAACGTCCATACGCTTTCTTTCTTCTAGCGCCCTTGTCCAGTCATTAAGAGAGGTAAGAAGGGCAGTTTCGATAACCCGAAACGTTATATTCTCTTGCATCAAATCGCAAACTAAGATCTCATAACTATTTGCCACTGACTCACTGAGCACTTCAGTGCACCATAGTGAATTTTTCACCAAAAGTAATATACCACCGCCTTTTTTGGAGAGTCGATCACATCTAATTCCCAAATAATGGTTACTGACGATACCCAGAAGAGGTCTCAGCTCATTTTCACTAGTACGCCATGTTTTAGTTAGTAGAACAACTCCATAATCATGAAGACGTAGTTCCATAAACAGCGCATTACAATTTCTTACAAGTGATGGAATGTTTGCTAGTAGGCAGAAACAGCCAGCCCGGTGACCCCTCAATAGTTTTCCGAGGGAATCCTATTGTGCGGCGTTGAGCTGGCAGTTTCGTTTGCGGAGGGAACTGGGGAACGAAAACCATCGCGAGCTTGAATTGCTCGCAAGGAGGTATCATTTCCCAGTCCTCCTCTGGAAAGACGTTGCTCCCTCCTACGCATTCTCTCCCCTCATGTTAATGAAGGGCGCACGAAGGTGCCCCTAAGAGTGGGAGAGAAACGTAGGCGATGAGCACGCCTCAGTGCCAACCGTTGGAATCTGCTGCATGGTAGTACGACCTTTATCAGACGAGGCCTGTCTTGTACTGGTCGCCCCATGCGGTAGACAGATAAAGGAATGCGCTCTATGTTAAGACAGTTGAGCAATTCTACGACTTTAGCAAAGTCGTGGGCTAATCTCTCAGAAGAAACAGACGAAGCTGATTCTGGAACATGAAGAAGAACAATAGATCTTTCTCTTTCATGATCATCTGTCGATAAAACTGGAGCAGATTGAGAACGTAGTTGATCTGTTACCGCCGCGAAACTTTGTCTTTCAAAATTAGCAAGCTTTTCTCTCAAAGATCTATTTTCTTCCCTCAAAAGATGGACTTCTTTCAGTAGCTCAGAGTTCCTTCTGCTAATTTCTTTCATTTCTTCTCTCGTTTCATTCAAAAGCTCCATGACTTGCTTCACGTATATCGGAACTTTCCTTTTGCCCATTAACAACTGCAGTTGTCCAATTGCATCACTTGAAGTAACTGTTGACGATGACTTTGTCGCAGCTGTAATAGACGAGCGACAGCCCGTAGAGTTCGATGATATGCTTGTAAGGTTCTTTGCCATCGTCAGCTAAGTTAACCGTTCACAAGAATTCAGTAACAGTACCTCTCCAAGTGGCAAATTCCGAAATAATTTACGAGAATACGCCCCTTGCCACGCAAGGCTTCGCTTTTTTTATTACTTATCTTTTACTTCTACTTGTACTTCTTGTGTTTCCTTTAGGAACAGACAACCCATTGCGGACCTTTCCCAAGCCAAACGCCGTCTCTCCATGTGTGCCCTGAAATTCCTGGATTTCTCTAGATGGAACGATAGATGAAACTGTTTTTCGCGATTTCATTAAGAGCATTCGAATTCCAGACATTGGCTAGAAGAACCTTTTGTCGACAAAGAATTTCCTATTCTGACAGTTCGCCTTGGCCTGATAGAGCTGTCATTCACCTGTGTCACCCCTAATCGCAGTGGTTACCAAATGCGGGAACGGGCGCGGGAACGTCTCCATGTATCATGCCAAAGAGCAGGTGGATCCTCCTCGCTTGAAGAACATGGAAAGTTTCGCGCTTTTCGATCGGGGAGCTCCGACCAACACCAATGTACAGAATTCACTCTAACACACCTTCGTCGTATATCCATGCATACCTACAACTTGTTCTTCGTCCCTTTATACAGTAGCTCAAATCTATGTGGAAACGCTGTGTGTTGAGAAATCTAGGAATTGTTCGCGAAAAAATGATGAAGCTTGTTGTTGTCCATACAGCAACTTACTGGAGCCCAACAAGCAGCGTTCTGCTCACCATGCAACCTGCTGCCATGAAGTGCCTCGTAGGATAATTACATACCTTCAAATCACCTACGGGATACCGAGTAGAGGTCGCTGCGTGGCGCATATCCATAGGCTTGGCTACTGAGGATGCGTGAGTTTATTTTGACATTATTTATTATTACATTAAATATTGTTGCATCTCCCCGCCTCATTCATTAGCCACCGGGGATATGCTGCTAGGTCCCTATGAATTGCGGCAAAACGAACCTTTTATTACATATTTCTTTAGTTTAATAAATTTGACAACCATAACTTTAATAGTTTCTTGCTCATTGTTTTACTATATTTTAAATTATTTATTAATGCCGAATTAACGATGATCTTTGGCATTCACCGCCCACCTTTCCCTTTGTTGGCTTAGTTGAAACGGTCGACATTAATTTCGCAAATTACTACTCTGCAGGAACAACCACCGAATTCTCTGTGCTCATCCGTAATGCAGTTTTCTGATAACCACAACCTGACATGAAGTCGATTTCTGACATTTCGTGGTGTCCTTTAGTGCTGCGCTAATTGGCACAGCACTAACACTGACCTCCTGCAACATCTCCCTTAACTGGTGCTGTCACTTTATCACAAAAAAAGCACAAGTGGAAGTGATTCCGAATACTTCCAATGGACCACTGAGATTTATCTTTGGAAAAAATCATTCTTCGATTAAAAAAATCCAAAACGCGAAGTTCATGTTATGGTTCATCGCAGTTCATTTCATCCCGATAATGGTCTTCTTCGACTTGAATTTTGGCTTCATCGACCCGCTTTGATTTCCGTTGCCTCCACTTGCATGCCAGAGGAACCCAAGAAGTCCGACTTGTTGCTGCCGGCAGTTGTGGTGCTCGTTTGACACCCAGAGCAATTTAGGTTGTATTTGGTGCAGATCTCGTACGGCATTTGTCAACGAAGCAGGTCTTATGGCAGACACAAGGAACTTTAGACGACTTCGATATTCGCATTACCTCTAGTCCTTGAAAGTCGATGAAGACCGGAAGGAAACCACCTGCAACAAGCTTGAAGTACAGCTTTGGCATCCGGAATCTTTTAGAGGAAATCATAGCCTCCAAATATTGGTAAGTGGACAATAATGCAGCTCACATAAACAAATTCAGTGTTGATGAAATAATTAGAAAAAACTTTTAGATGTGCATTTAGCTTCATGAATTAACCTGGAACAGGAGCAGTGGAGATCTACACGGCGAAGAGAGGAGCACTCTGTGAGAGGGGAAAATTCCATAACATTTTGCTAACTGTTCCGTCTCATAGAAAACCAATATCATCTGCTACAATGGAAAACAATCTATAGAGCAGGTGGGTCTTCCAGCTTCATAAATACTTTCTAAGTCAAAGTTGGATGCAAACATTATTGCAATCGCTGGCCGTTAACAACTTTTCGAAAGTAGATCGTGGAGTTTCATGAAACATTTGCGGCAGCATGGAACATCTTCAAGCAGTAAAGGATCTGCCAGCACCTTCAAAAATCCAGTGAAATGTATGGTTATATAATAACTTATGGGAACGCTCAGTGGTAAGGTGATGCTAGAGCACACACCCGAAAATCGGCTATTTGGAAGATTGGAAATTAATTATGAAAACCCCTGTGCATTTAGCGTATTTTGCAGAACTCTGAATTAAATAATAAATAAAAAATAAACAATAAATAAATAATAATAATAATAATAATAATTAAAGAATTAAATACCACTTCGTCGAATGTATCCTATATTTCATTGTAACTATACAACTTCAAATCTATAGCCAATAGCTATGTTGATAGTCTCCATGATCAGCTATCGTAAAACCTGAGTATTTCGAACAGGATAGCTTCAGTCCTGCTATGAAACGCGTGTTTGTTAAATGCAGCTTTATTACTTCTGACGTTTCGACGGCTTCGTCGTTATCAAAGGACTGAAAGAAGTTTGATTTTCTTTGCGAACTGTGCACTCATATCGTCAATTGCTTCCGTTTTCCCAACCCTGCAGCTGTAGCGAGATCCTAAGAGCGTCAAGGAGAAACAACTGCAATACGAACGCAACTACCGCTGCTATATCACCACCGAAAGACCGTTCAACTATAATATAACCTCACACTCGGTATGCAGGAGTATATGTACTTCGAGGAGCATTGTAAAATTCGCTCGTAAAGGAAAGAAACTTATTGCTGTTGTTCATCGTTGGATTGCGCTTATGGATCTAGCAGGCGTCGAGCATCTTTCTGGTGCCGATTTCATTTTTGCGCAGTAGTATCGCGAATTATACGGCAAAATCGCGTTCGTTGTGAGTCTTCTCCCGGTGTCTACCCAGGAGAAGACCCACAACGAAAGCGATTTTAAAGTTAAATGCCCGATACTACTGCATGAAAATGAAATCGGCGCCAGAAAGGCGTTTGAGGCCGTCTGCATCCACGAGCGCAATCCAACGATGAACAACAGAAAAGAGCTGAAAGCCTAGCGTTGTATGCCTGTAAGTTCAGAGAGAAACTTGGATTCTAACAACTTCTATCTTGCCTTACAAACCGACCTATGAGGGAAGGTATTAGTAATATTTTAATTTGAATATTATTCCTTTAAATCGATTCTATTTCTAGACCACCTAATTCAGTGCCACAACACAATTATTGGACACTACGTTATAGAAATAGTAGTCGCTGATGTGGTGCACATGGGGATGCGGGAACGCGCCAGCGAATCACAACCAATCAGACCACCGATCGAATGCAGCCGATAGGACACAAACCGTACATGCACCCTCTGCCTATCTGATGAGCCCTGATCGGTATGGCGCGTCTCATTTCCCCATGAAGGTCACATTAGCGAGTACTGCAGATCTTGGTTTAACACACGCCGTTAATCACTCGAGATTCAACTAGAATGCTACCGTCTTTAGCGTAGCTCTGAGTGATCCAGCTCTCTCCCTTTGCTGAGGGAGCAAGGGTGTGCCCACTTTCCACTAAAGAATACTCGATCCACCTTACATACTCCTGGTTCAACTCACTCTAGTACTGCATGAGTACGCCAGAGCAGTTCCCTGAGTAGCTTTTTCGTGGAACTCCCGCAGCAGCCGCAATCAATAGGGAGCCGTTTTGGTTCTCTCCACTTCTACTACCCTCGTCTAAATGACCTTTGACAGTCAACAAACTAAACACTTCTCCCTCCTCGGGCAGGACGTTTCTGAAGTGTCGGCATTTATTCAATTTCTGTATGTCCTGCTTACTCTACTTAATCGAGCAGCGCACTCCCCAAAACGAACGAATTTTGCTGCCTCATCCTCCAAACGGGGAACGGGTATTCTTTCGTGGCTTCTTAGCATGATTACATACCCTGCAGGCGACTACACTGTTTGTGGAGCGAGTTGAGCCCTCAAGCACGCACTTCCCGTTGCGCTTACTTCCAAATGCTTAGCCAGTGAGTGATGTGGATCGCACTCGAAACCGACCATCTTACCAAATGGCAGTACAATAAGTCAGTCTCATAGCGTTAGCAAGGTATGGTCTCAAATGTGGAACGCGTTCTAGAAGTTTGCATGGCTCAATGCTTAAATCTGCTGGAGATTTAAGTGTAAAGGGAGTGAAATCGGTCGCGTTTTCAGAAGCGTTGGCTCCTCGTGGTTGTAATTCATCTCGCCCCTACAATGTGATTATAATAATTCGTGGCACATGAAGGAGGTGTCTACCGATCGACGGGGCTAAACACGCGACGATCCATCGCACCGGGCCAACGCTATAATCTCGAGAAAATTGCCGTTGCTGCAAGCAGCTCCAAATGTCGCCCGAAATGTGTGTGGGCATTGCTCTAGGAGGAGAAGCGGAGAAAGAGGGACCGATCAGTTACTTCGCGATTCGAACTTTCCAGGAGCTTCGTCTGACCCTGTCGCGCTCACCCCACAAGTTAGTCACCCCATTCACCCTGAATAGGATAAGTAGAAGCAGAGCCCTACTCAAAAAAACACTAGTGCGAACGAGCACAATTTCGGAGATCAACCACGCCCGCACCGTGAAAAAGCTCATCGCTTCGCATCGCATCTATAAGTAATCTGAGAGCATAGGCTGCCGCTATGCCTTACATTCCTCTTCCTTTTCTTCTTCTTCTTCTTCTTCTTCAGCGTCTGTCCTTCGGGGAAGGACCCGCGTTTCTGGTGCAATGACGCCCCACGTTTGGGCGGAATTTATGTTTTCTGGCCATTTTGGGCAAATTTTTTCTCTCTCCTGGAAAAATGACCAAAAATTGGTCATAAGACAGATAACTAATTTACAAACTTTTAATGAATTAAGAATACAGTAGGAAGTTATGAAACAATAGCAAGTAAAGCCGCTGGTATACAACAACATTTCTAGTCATACGAAAGCATTTACTACTGGAAAAATACATCTTTGGATATAATAGATAGCTCAAATGATAATCTATTTTCCTCCTGCCAAGATATTTGACAAAAATATTATCATAGTAGATATTATTTTTATGACGCTATCAAATTGGACACTTTTAACGTCAAATTGAGCACCCTTCAAAGCTAACCTAAGACTTCTCAAATCAATCAGAACTCTTCCAAATCGAAATGAGCTTCTTCTACATTAAACTAGGGACTCTCCAAAATGGTTAGAATAATTTTTTTCAGGGAAAATTTTAGAACAACTTTCTCTGAAGTTTTAATTTACTTTCCAATAAAAGAACACAGTTTGAAATTTTATTTTTTTAGAAAAAATGATGAATTAGACATTGTCTTGAAGAGCAGGAAGTCGGCCATTTTATATTGCCAAAACTGAGATTGCTTCATGCCTCCGCTCGAAGCTTCGCGATTTTCATTCGATTGATAGCAAAAGTTCTGTTTGAATGCAGGTTGACACCTACAAGCAAAGCTTGTAAGAAACAATTTTTAAAAAACACATATCCTACTTTCTTGCTGCATGTAAGCAGTATCTACACTATCAATCAAATAAACGTTGCGTTGAACTTTTTGAGTGCATGGCGCGGTCTGCTCTCTTAATGCAGGACATTGTTGCTGTCTCGCTGCGCCTTAGCACAAAATTAAATAAAATTTTTATAAAATTCTTTCACTTATTCGGGCAGCTAAAGTGAAAAAATCGAAAAATGTTATTCTAAGTTTTCCTTGAACAAAACATTATTCTGACCATTTTGGAGAGTCTTTAGTTTAACCAGTAAGAAGCTCGTTTCGATTTGCAAGACGTTTAGTTTAACTTCAAAGTTCATAGGCCAGCTTAGTGTCCAATTTGGCGTGAGAGGTGTCCAACTTCCTTTGAAGCGTCCAATTCGAAGTGAAAATGGTAGCAGGAGGTACACCCGCCCTGCTGGGGGCGTGGCGTCAGGAGGTACAGCCGCTATTCTGAGGGCCGAAAACTTTTGTTTTGCGTGTCAAAGGTTTCGTAAAGCAGCCGTTAGACTCTCGGAGAAGCCTAGGCGGTTGGGGATGGGTGAGCAAGGAGGATCGGAGGAAGATCGCACGCCCTCTAGGAGGGGCGGGTGTACCTCCTGACCGTCCCCCGAAAATGGTATATATAGTGTAGTCTGCTGTGACCCCTTCTCCATAAAAACTATTATCCTATGAGAGGAACTATGATCTATGAAAGCAATTCGAATGTCACTGGTCCATCCAGTGACATGCAGTGGTCAACCGATGACCAAGTCGGTGTTTTGCCTAAGGCGAGCTTAGAACAACCCACCGACACCAGTGGGATGAGACTTTGGATGGCACTCCAACCTTAAACCTTGCTTTGAGGTGCACGTGCGAGTGAAGGCCTTCTCTCGCACGGATTTCCTTTACGCAATGCAATGATCTTTAAAAACTTCAGTCTCTATTTTAACAATCATACTGTGGTTTTCACGCATGATTTCTCTCTTGCTTACAACAAGGTCTTCCGAAGGTTCAAAGGAAATTTTTTCGACATTTGGAGTTGACTGAAGTTGCCATGAACCTTGAGAGGCAGCTTATACATGTGTACGTTCACATACACTATAGATCGACTTCAAACACACAATCATCGACCTGATTTATTGACGGGATCGTCACAAAATAACAAACTGCAAGATATTCTATGCAAACTCAACAACCTCACCGTGACAAGTGCTGCTGCTGAACACCGTCTAGGAAGCGATCCGTCGTCATCCGTATCCTATAATATATCAAGCAACCAGTGGAGTTCTCGCGAGCACAGTCCGTGTTGTCAGCGCAGCGTAGGCACACAACTCTAAGTGAGAATGGCTTCAGAAGGCTAACACCAGTGTGCAAGCGGCAGAAGTGAAACCTATACACTGAAAGCAGTTGAGAAAAACGAATGCACCACCATTTCTGGATAATAAGATAATCCCTTCACCTTACAATAACCATAGAAGACACTTATTATGTCGGAAGGATATGTGTGGTATTAGTATAGAGATCAATTAAGTGAACAGTCAATCACTCGTCACTATACGGTTGGATTACGTTAAAGGCTAGCAGTGACTGAAAGACGGATGGGTTTACGACAACCGCTTCTTCTTGTCCGCAATTCGTTTATACTTCTTGCTAATCTGAAAAGATCTCTTTTCACAAGCAACCAGCCGCGAAAATGCAAGCCGGCCTCATTACCTGATCGACAATGATCGATCGTCGTCCGCGAGCAAAGTTGTTCATCCCAGGAATCATTTTCAGCCTAGTGGGACTGCGCTTCTGGCTCGACGATACTCCAGCAGCAAGTCCTGAAAAAGCATCATCTGCCGACGAGTATTTTCTTATGCGTGAACTAGATGGATAAAAGCCTTCATTACAGCTTACACTTCGGCGTTGTCGAACTCATTAGACCCTGGAAAATCGAAGTCATTTGAGAAACCACTATCCCAAATGCCATTTCATTCTGCCGAAACCCATCCAAAAAGAGATAACGAAAACGACGCCCGAAGAGAAGGCCAGACTTATGTGTGGAATGAAGGGTTCACATCACCCTAGCTGGACGAAAGATGGGTGAATGAGCTTTCACCAGCTCTAAGGCCAGCCTTTTTTTTTGACTTCTCACGGCCTCGTGTTCATGGTCTTTTGGCATTTAGATGGGTTTCGGCAGAAAATGACATTTGGTAGGACAGTTTCTCGAATGACTTTTTCAGGCTCTGAGGAAGGCGACACCGTCGAAACGGAAGCCGCAATAACGAGTTTTACCAATTTTGGTCACGCTGAAGAAACTGCTCATCTGTTACAACGTCAAAGATGCCAAGATTCATCGAGAGTCAGACGTGGCATCATGTGCCGAGGATAACAGGTTCCGTTAGCCCAAAACGAATGTCCCAGCTAGCTACGGCTTGAGAACCTTGGTGAAGCGGTGCACTCAGTACTGAACGATTGTGAATTGATTTACTGACAAAGTCACAGGCTAGCGTGAAGCCTTTAGCCATGAGAGTACCCCTAAGCAAAACCATTTTCTTTACGGTTACACCCTCTCGATCCTTATCAATATCTAGCGGTTGATCTTGAGTAGCCTACGAGCACAAAGCACACCACAAGGAAGACCTAATTTGAGCTACGCGTCAACTCCACATAGCACAGAAGCCAATGATCCGCCACACGGAAAGGAGAGGAGCAGAAAGCTTCGTCTTGGACGAGCAGTGACCGTTCCAGTCATGAGTACGCCGCAAACTTACGTGCAGAAGTCCCTTCAGGTGTGCTCGGATTCAGTGCTTCCTTTGAGGGTGGCGAATGCACATTCAAAGGCGAACATGGAACACGTCGAACCGACAGACCCGGTACCACTGCTCCAGCAGGCAATCTGAGAATGAAAATTTTCTATGAAAACTAACCCGTAAAAAACCATTAGAGGCAGATTCAATAACACCAACTTTGGCGATTTCACGCCAGCTTTCAAGTGTATCCGCTTGCGCGTAGATTGCAGTGTCGCAGGGCTCGGACTCTCTGGAAATGACCTGGCCTTGAGAATGAAGAACACGCAGAAAACTACATTTAAGGTGTCACTGATTAACATCAAAACTCGCAAAATGGGAAATCTGAAACATTCGTTTGTAAGAGCAACCCGAATAAGGGAACTGACGCCTTTGTTAATCAATATACATGACAGTCTCCAGCATTTAAACTCTTAGTACGCAGCGACTTTTCCAAAGGGAGTTTAAAAGTGTATATACCAATTTGTTCATAGGATTCAGATCCGCTACTGTATGGTACTACAGCATAAAGAGCAAGAATAGAAAATTCTCCGCTGCGTTAGATGTTGAGATGGTATCACGGGCTCGCACAGCATTCCATGATGTACTTGACTGACAGCGCAAATACCCAAATCAGATGTGTTCTGTTGAACTTTCAGGCTATACCGCCCTCAACTTTAACTGTCTCCTTCGTTTCACGTTTTTGTTTTCTTCGAAACCCGAAAAAGTCTGAAACATGTATGACACCCCCACCCAACCATTTCATCAAACAAAATGCCATTCCTATGCAATGACGGAAAAAAATCCGACAATTCGAGGTATCTATAGATCTCATTGAGAGAAGACTATTCGTCTCTGGGCAAGATACTTGAGGCGCAGTGGATCACAGCAAGGAATCCCAAGGTCAGGTAGAAGCAGAAGTGTCTTAAGGCCGCCACAGACTTCTGCGGCGCCGCTCGGTGGCGAGCTCTGCGTCTCTGTCCTTGGTTAAGCATAGGGCAGCGGCGCCGCCGGTGCCGCCGGCCGGCCAGCGGCGCCGCTGGAGGCGAGCTCTGCGTCTCTGCCCTATGGTTAAGCATAGGGCAGCGGCGCCGCAGAAGTCTGTGGCGGCCTTTATCCGAGAACTGACACCGCGCTCGCCGAGCTCTGAGTTTGACCTCAATGGTCTGAGATCCAACGTCACTGAATAGGATCCTCACTGAGGTTCTCGAGGCTCTCCTAGTCCGATGGGGGTGACAGGTGGTTCAAATCCGTATGCAGCTGATATCAGTTGACCATTTGTAAATCCATGTCGGACCCTGCTGCTACACTTGCTTAAGAAAAGCATTCTGGCTGATAAAGCTATGTCAATGTTTTCCACTTTTCCACTCTCAGAAGAAGGACGTAGTTGGCCAACCCGAATAAGGTTGATATATTCTTGACTGTCAGGTCAGCAAGACAGCATCTAATCTGAACTCTTCACGCCGGGTCTCCCTGGCTGTAATAATCTCAGAGTTTAAGGTAAAACACTGAGTGCAGCTAGAACTAGTGTTTTGATGTCAAAGGTCAGTCACATTATTTCTCTTTCAGGGAGTTATTTGTCCATTCCGCACACTTGTCACAATAGGGGGGGGGGGGGGGGAGCGCGACAAGAGGTACACCCAATCCTGCTGGGGGGCGTGGCGTCAGTACGTACAGCCGCTGTTCTAAGGACCGGAAACTTTTGTTTTCCATGTCAAAGGTTTCGTAAGGCAGCAGTTAGACTCGCGGCAAAGCCTAGGGGTGGGGGTGGGTGAGCAAGGGGAACGAGAGGAAGAGCGCACGTCCCCCAGCAGGGGCCGAGTGTATCTCCTGACCGTCCCATACGAGAGTCGCGAACCACTGATCTTTCCTCAAACACAAACATGGAAGTGAAGATACTATTACAGAATCCAAGGCACGAAAATGGTTGCAGATCGACGGAAGATTAGCCAGTTGTGGCGTTAATTTATGGCTCTTTAACCTCCGAAGGATGTGAAGGCCTTCTCACTCTAGAAGCTTCTTCCTTGGAAGAGAACTAACGCGGTTACCCTATTTTAAGTTCACCTCAAAGCGCCAGCACTGTCTTAAGGTAATATAGGTAATATTGGACAATCGAAATTACAGGCCAGAGTAAAGGCATACTATTACTAAACGGAAAAATCCATGCAATCCCTTGAAGCAGCAGTCCAATTAAGGGACATTAAGAGATTTCAACGTTAAACACGCTAGACGATTTTCGTTCTCTTCCTCTACAAAACAAGGTGGAGCTGAAACAGCGTGCACTTTATGAAGAATCACACAGTGTGTACATTTTTACGGGCGGCGCAGTGCAGCCGAAGGCACTCCGATTCCTAGTTCTTGGTACGGCTCAGTCCCAAACCAACCACTACTTCCATCAATCCATAGTCGGTTAATTGGTGGTTTGTCTACGAGGTGGTGTCACCGCAGGTCATTATTTGGACCAAATGCTCATTCCAGTTGCCTCCGCGACATCTAGTAGAGATAGAATGCGTGACGCATCTCAGAATGGATTGAATAACGCCGTCCTTTACCATTTATTATGCATTTCTAGTGAGCGCATCGAGAGCCGCTCTCAATCCGAGTACATACATACCTGATATCAGCCAAATGTACACTCTGCTACACAGGTAACTCATCCACTCTATCAAACTATGCAAACAGCGCCGCTTACGGTGCGCTTGTTGAGGAGACACTGCTGGTGAGGAACGCCGAAGAGATCTCGCGGTCTTTGTGGCCCTGGAATTGAAGTTTTCGACACGCTGTTCGAAGTCAAATCTACTGAGGCCCAGCTGCACTGATTACCTTGGAGAAGGTGACCATTCCGCTTCTTTCGAATCCGACTTTGTTGCTGCTATAACGGTTGTTTAGTGCTGATGAATCATGCCTTTAACGATGAAAAAAGAAGTCCCACTTTTTAACCTCAGACGTATCCTCTGTGAACTTCCATTCACGCTGGGCATAACCTCCTCCCTCGGTGATTGACTGCTCGACGGAGGCGCTGTAATACAATTTTTTTCGTACCGAATTTCGCTAAGGGCATTGTCAACACGAACCTACGGCATCAGCACGCTTTGGTTTCAGATCAGTTTTCGAAGAGGACTCCACTGCATCGGCACGCTTTGATTTCAGATCAGCTTTAGACGAAGACTCCACTGCACCGGCACGCTTTGGTTTCAGATCAGCTTTCGAAGAGGACTCGACAGCATCGGCACGCTTTGATTTCAGATCAGCTTTCGAAGAGGACTCAACAGCATCGGCACGATTCGGTTTCGCATCGGCTTTCGACGAAGACTCGATGCTCGCTGAAACTTTTGTTTTCATTAAGCAGCACACCATTTAAGATCACCTTCGAGCTTCGAGAGCGCCTAAAAGACGTATCCTCAGAGGTTTCTCGGTTTTTCCTCTGCATACTATTGTGGATCCATTAGAAATTTTTCGGCTTGCCACTCAAAAAGAACGATAATTCCGCCTACACTTAGAAAACCGATATGCTAGAATCTAGTGATATTTTTAGGCAAGGATATTGACTCTTTTTAACTCCCGCAAAATGGGGTACAAGGCAGCAGCTGTTTTGTCTTGCACCAGTACACAGCATATATTCCATTCTCTTGCCAATGGATACTTTTCAGACCGAAATGGACTTTTAAATCGAACCGAACACATCTGAATCAAAAAGTTCCCTTCCACATTGGACTAGCCACCCGAAAGACGATGAAATTTTTTTTAAACTTTTGCTTACGTTGAAACAATACTCGTCTATACAGGAAACCCTAAGTTTAACTCATAGTTCAAGGACTCATAAAGACAACCTTTTAGTCGTAGAACCATTTTACAACACACCCTCTCCGTAGAAGGGCAAAGCTTTTGTGGTGCGCCGTACCAGATCTTGTCAGTACATTGCTACGGCGGAGCCGTCCATGTGAAGCTGCACAGCCGAGGATGGCGCGTAATTTCCCTCTCAAACGGTTAAATAATGACCTCATCCTCACTGTAAACGATTTACATCTCACCGAAATTATTATTGTGGCCTTCACCGCTGCAAGGGGATATGTGAGCAAAACGCAGACCTTGAATGGAAACCAGGGGCATTATCCCACTGTCTAGAACGAGTCTCGAAAGGATCCTATTTGAAGTTTTAACCCGCATCAGCAGCTAATAAGGAAAAACATTTTATAACCAACGGTATCGACAGTTCTGTCTTCGCTCGCTGTTCGACCACGTGTACCTTTGTTCAACTAACCAGCTCTATCTCGCTTCGCCAACGCAGGCTTTTTCACTTCAACTTCCACAGCAACATCCTCCGCAGGGCTCTTACGCTTAACCGCTCGAGATTTCTTCAACACGCTGTCTACTATCTGAAAAAAAAAACAAAAATTCAAATCATAAAGTTTACAAAATACAGTTTTTTTTATCCACTGATCTAACACGATCTCTATATCAAGCACAGAGTCTGTAACGGTCCGAATGAACCCAATTTCGCTGGCAATAGTGCAGGCGGTTATAGCTGCTTTGTATCTGACCTTATAAAGCTTAGGGAAGTCAAGCTGTTCGGCGTATCCCGTCTTCAGAGCGATGGCGAAAACCTCGTTCAGCGGTGAAATTGATTCAGAGCAATCCTGCAGAGAAAAAACGTAGCTATCACAGCGAAAACGGAGCACTGTTGGTGTCCGTACCTTCAGACAACTCTTCAAACTCGACGGCAACTCTTTGAGAAACACCTCCTTCTGTTGAAAGACCTTCTCGGGGCTGGATTCTTGTGCCTAAAGACAACGAATTAACGACACACTACACCACCATTGAGAATGTGATCGAGGTGGCTCACCTCCCACGGAAGCGAACCGCTAAGCCAGTACACCATGTTGTAGGCAAGGATCTCGAGGTCTCCTCGATAAGAGGGATGGTTGCCTCTGTGCGCATCGCATGACGTGAATATGGCGGTGCCATTGTGTGCTTAAAACACTACTATTACATATCAGATGTATTTAAAACACATTCAGCAGCGACTCAGACACATTGATGATAATAACACCGGTAGCACAATCCTAGGAGGCGCCAACAGACTTGCGAATTTCAAACGGAGGTCTCTAATTGAGTCCTGTACAGGCCAACCAAGTCTTCCATCACTGTGGGATCCGAAAGAGTGTGTATGGGAAAAACAAAACACGGAGCTAAGCGTCAAATGGCCACCGTGGTTATTGAATTTAAGCTGCCCCTACAATAGCCTGTAGAAAAGGGTGCGACACAATCCACAGAGGGATTGAATGCTGCACGTGTTGCGGCCGCGGAAGGGGAGGGGTGACCACCTTTCGTCCTCGGTTCCAAGCTCCTTCATGGTCTTTCACCAACCAACTTAGTGTCTGAGGCACGACAAGGTTCAAACCGAGCAATAAATCTGTTCCAAACCCTTTCATGCTCGGTCACTAACCGACTTTTGGATGGGAAGGTATCGTGCTCATCATCGACACCAACGCCGTCAAACTTCATGTGACTAGGTAAGCTCAATGGTACAGAAAATAAACGCCGCAGAATAGATGTGGCGAAATGGGCGCCGAAAATACACCGACGATATACCACAAACAGTATTTACACGGGTGTTTTCAATAAACCCCTGGAACATATAACCGTCCTGTCTCCTGAACGGTGGGTTGTAACACGCAACCGGCAAGTGAAATAAGGAGGCCCGGACCCGGAACACCATCGGCTTCAACTCGCGGGAATCAATATACGCATGGAGCCCACTGCATCACGGAAGTGAGACCAAAAGCGAATACAGTACCTCGTTTTTTGTCCGGTTTGTCTTCATTGTTAACCGACATCCGAGCCAATCCATAGTCCACTAGCACTGAAAATAACGAATCGATGCATCATAAAACGTTTACATCCTACTGAGCCTTTAGGAATACAATCCTTACCACTTGTCGAAAAATCATCCGGCTTTTCCAACAGTATGTTGGCCGCCTTGATATCGGCATGCGTGTAGTTCTAAATCAGACCACAGTGGAGCACTTTGACATGAAAACTGGCGTCAAACTTCGTAGATTTAAACCGGCCAGAGATTGTTGTCTTTTCTCCACTCACCTTCTCATGAATGTACTCCAAGCTCTCCAGCATACATCGAGCAATCGTCCATACTTCATTCTGGGTGAATGTTTTCCTTTTCTCTCGGATTGCCTCCAACGATGTGGCGTACTTCGGTATCACCAGGAACCGAAGCTTCTCATCGCCAAACTGATGAATGCCTCCAGAGATCATCGGTGGAACACCTAGCCGCTTCAGCTCTGCAAAAGTAGACGCATTGTTTTTTAAGCTCTGCATGTCATACAGCCGTCAAGCTTAGCTAACGACGGTTGCGCTGGAGCTTTCTGGAGCATTTTCAGAATTTACCACTACATAAGGTAGCTAATCCGTCCGTATGCTACCCTGTATGTACATCCATCCCCTGTCACAATGATTCAACGGCTTTAGGAAGAACTTTAAGTCCCGATCAACACTGTTGATCTCCGCACAGAGTTTACCTTTCAACGTGGGAATCAGGGCAATATGATGACCTATGGACAGGCTTCACAACAAGCAGCCATTATCAATCCGACGACATGACTGACGAATTTCAACAGTTTTTGAAAAGAGTTGATGGTAGGAGCAAAGGACATCATAGATAAGCGAAATGATGGATAGGTTTCATAACAGGTAAACTTAATCGACTTTTGTTCAGATCGCACTAATCTAGTTGGAAATCGCGTGAACTTGCTGGCCGACGGACAGGCGTTACAATAAGAAAACAACGTCGATCTACCAACCATAATCGGCCGATTTTCTCCAATTCTACCCGCAGTTCACAGTTCGAGACGGGAATCGCGCGAATCTAATGACCGATGAACATGGATCACAAAAAATAAACACTATTGACATTTATCTTGGGCGAAGTCCCGGCTTGCAATCAAACCAGATGTCAGACCGGCTGACTGTTGATATGTTACAAAGGATAAAATAACTGACTATACGAATATTGGCTAAGAATCGCCACAGTCTTTGTACTACACAGAACTCGTTTACAGTCCCTCTACAATGATATACTGCTGAGGAAGATCGCGGTGACTAGAGGGCTTAATAAGGTCGCCATATATGTTCATTACAAAAAGCACAAAAGCTTCTGTTGGCGAATCACATATATATATATATATATATATATATATATAATCACATATATCACATGTATGTAATCACATATATATATATATATATATCACATATGGCACTTGGAGTACTTTCCATTACTCATTTCGAAATGCGAAGCCAAGGAGCAAAGAAGAGGACTGGATCTGACGACGTGGACGCCGATATGCCCCTGTGGGCTCGTAAGTTAATCGAGCGTTTCGATTCGTATTCGTGTAACCTACAGAGCACATTAACAGCGTCGTTCGATCGATTCTCTTCCATTGTTAGCGAAATTCAGACGACACAAAATAGGATTCTGGCTAAATTATCTGAACTGGAGGCTCAAATTGGCTCTCAAAGTGTCAAACCATCCGTTCAAAAAAGCCTTCTCTATTCAACAATCGTCAAAATAAATGCCGACAAACAGAAAATCGACGAGAAACAGCGCATGATAACGTGGATCGGCATCGATGAGGAGTCAAACGATGAGGCCACACGTCGTTTCGATCGTGAGATACTCAAGGAGGAGGTACTCACATCTGGCAACGACGAACTCATTCGTGAGTTCGAGGCAGGTCGCATTACTGCTCATCGTTATCCACCCGGTAAAGCGCGCAAAAACGGTGCCAGGGGCGGATTATAAAAGTCACCTCACCGAATCAGACCCTTCGAGATTCACTTCTAGCTCACATGCGTAGTGGAAGGAAGAGCCTCACGCAGCGCTTTGTCCATTCATACGCTCGGAGGGATTACACTCCTGAAGAGCTTGATTTGGATCGAGCACTGCGGAAGGAAGCGGGCGATCTCAACGCTAAGGAGGGACGGTTGGTGTATATAGTCAGAGACTTCGACATAGTTAAAGTGAAGTTTCCGCGCGAGCTCCCGAGGCGTTGGGATGTTAATGTGGTATCTTCTGTTTCTGGGTCAGCCAATAGTAGAGATGCTGTTAGTAGATCAGCTGCTTCTAATGCCTTAAATGACTCGCAAGAGGGCACAGGGGGACTTCAATTCCATGTGTCAAAACCCCCACATGCCTAGATAGCGACTTGTACAACCGGTACAGGTCATGTATCTCAACTGCACTTTAACCTTGAGAGAAACTGGACATCTAGTAGCAAATCGGATGGCACTAGCACTTCATGCACTGTTTTTCTCCTCAACTCACGTTCAATTTGCAACAAACTTACTGATTTAGAACATCTCTTGTATACCTGTACCCCACACATGGTTTTTATCACTGAGCCTTGGTGCAAACCTGAAATTATTCACGACGCAACGCTACGTGTACACCCTTCATATCACATTTACAGATGTGATAGGGAGGGTGTGATGCGTGGAGGAGGAGTAATGGCATTATTACTGAATACGTTATCTCACCATATGTTTTGTTCGCGTAATTTTTCACCATACTGTCAATGTCTCGTCTTGAGTATAAATTCTGAGCAGCAGACCATACTTCATCCTTTTTTACCGGAGCCCGGCTTGCGAAGCATTACGCTTCCATGAGGCCTTGGCATATATCTCCTCTATACTCGAGGATAGCCCAAGCTGCATCATCCTGGGAGATATGAACTTCCCTACGATTGATTGGTTTAGTACAGGTGAATCATGCAGATTATATGGATCGGCAAGGGAGTTTTATCATTTTTGCAATGAACACGCACTGACTCAACTTGTTACTATTCCAACGTTAGGTGACAATATCTTGGACGTCGTTTTATCCAACAACCTGGATATTGTTCATGATGTAAATACTATAGCCCCTTTTCCACCTCAGACCACAGAGCTGTATCATTTCAATTAAGACCTCATGGGGCAAAGCATACGCTGAATGATTCTTACTATGATTTTTTCGCGGCTGATTAGTCATTAATTTGTGAAAACCTTCTGAAAATCAACTGGCTTACTATAATGTCCACCTGCAATTCAGCAGATCAATTTTATTCGTTGTATCTTCAGCACTGTTATCACCTGATCGAGAAGTTTGTACCAAAAAAGCAGAGAGCTGTTAAAGAAATTAGTTATCCTTCAAAAATAAGAAAGCTTGCTATCAAAGTTGGAAAATTACTTGATGCGCGATCAAACATAGGAATCCAGAAATATATTCGATTTCCCCGAAAACTCTAAAGAGCATTAGCTGCTCTGAGCTTAGAGAGAGAAGAGCGGATAGCGCTTTCCAAGAATTCCAGACTTTTCTACAAATTTGTGAACAGCCGTCTTAAAATGAATAACAGTATTGGACCCATATTCAATAATAATGGTGAGCTCTGTGAGTCCGAGTTGGAAAAGGCAAAGGTATTTGCCTCCTTCTTTAGGTAAAAAAAAACACGTGTACAAAAACCATCCCTATGTGAAGATTGACTGTCCTGCTTTCACCTCTGCAAATCTAGATTTTCTTGATATCAATAGCGACTTGGTTTACAGAACGCTGGTGAGATTGCCGGAGCGAAACTCCACATCACCTGACAAAATTCCATACGTTTTTCTAAAGAAGGCAGTAATGGGGCTTGCTCCAGTATTAACTCTTTTGTTCAACTGGTGCCTACTTCACGGGGAGGTTCTGTCAGTATGGAAGACAAGCTTCGTTAAGCCGATATTTAAGAAAGGAAATAGGACAGATTTTAAAAACTACAGACCTGTCTGCCTAACATCCTCAACCAGCAAAGTATTGGAGAGGATAGTACGCAGTCAGATCTGTAATTATTTACGAGAAAAAAGTCTTATCACAAAGTCACAAAACGGCTTCCTTGAAAGAAAATCTACGGTTACAGCTCTGATCTCTACTGTTCCCTTTTGGCAAAAGGTGCTAGATTCAAATGGATACGTCACTGCTTGCTTTCTCGATTATACTAAAGCTTTTGACTCCCTCAATCTAGATTTCCTTATAACAAAGCTGCGTGCTTATGGTTTAGAGGGATGTCTTTTGAAGTTCCTCATATCATTTCTAACCGGGCGCACCCAGACAGTAGTAATTAATGGTGCTGTTTCCGCTACGTATGAAACACCTAGTGGTGTTCCTCAGGGTACATGCTTAGGGCCACTTATGTTTCTACTTTACATCAACGATCTCCCGAAATGTCTTCCTGATGGAGTGCTTTGCTCAATTTACGCAGATGACTCCAAGATATTTTCTTTCAACAACGCGGAAGTCCTTCAACACGGCCTAGATGCTATTCACTCGTGGTCAACAAAATGGATGTTGAATATTTCCTACAAAAAAAAACGATGATTATGTGCATTGGTAAAACACAACCACATGGTTTATCATTTTGTCTGGGACAAGAAAAGTTGAATTCTACAAATTCTGTGCGTGACCTTGGCGTTGTATACTCTGATTCGCTCACATTTGAAAAATATATTGATGACATAACAACGGCGGCAAATAGGAAGTGCAGTTTTATCCTACATGCCTTCCAGACACGTAAGATACCTATTCTGTTCCGACTTTTCACGACATATTTTAGACCTCTACTAGAATACTGTACACCGGTTTGGTCTCCTTCTAAGGTGATGTATATTGAAATAGTCGAAAAGGTTCAAAGGAGGTTTACGAATCAAATCTTCGGTAGGAATGGTATGTTCAGTGTCAGTTATCGAGATAGACTCGCCTTCCTTGGAACCACATCCTTGCGATTAAGGAGAACCATATATGATCAAAGCCTGCTATTCAAAATAGTCTTCGATCTTATAGAAATTGAAAAAATGAACTTTTGACTTTTATGAATTTAGCAATAGAACAAGAGGTCATGCCTTGCGGATCTGCATTGGAAGAATACGATCTCAACAGTTCTTTGAATCATTTCTAGTGCGTGCAACGAAAACGTGGAACAAATTGCCAAGCGACCTAGTCTCATCATCAACTCCAGCCAGCTTCAGCCGCAGGCTGGAGTCATATCTCAAAGAAAAGGGGTTCTTTTGAATTTCTTAATGGTTACAATTTTTGATCAATACTCAAGGATTACAGATACGGCTAAAGCATTATATCGCCTCCCCACAGCAGCATCGACTTGTAGAATGATTTCAAAAGCACTTCGAGAACCGCGAAGATCATACTAGCTATAGTATAATGTATTAAGGCACCTGATTTTATACGCTGTGTTATGTAGATTGTTTTCGTGTTTTCATATTTGGTTTCAAAGATCTGCTTAGTCTGAGAAAAGCCCATTCTCCCTCCTTTCTGCTATTCAGTATTTCGAGCGAAAGTTATCCAGTTTTGTTCCTTAATTACTTTTGATACTCCAAAACATCTACTCTTCTCAGTCGTATGATGCAATTTGCTGTATACTGCATGTTAAGTTAGATGGCAAAAACGATAAGGCAAAAAGACATTCTTAAAGCCTTCGTCACTCTACAAATTGCTGCGGTATTATGGTCGACCAGTCTGTAGTTATAGAAGCAACGAAGGCGGTTACTGAAAGAAGGAATACCTCGCCTAAGTTCGAAAGGCTACTTCCTTACGCTTAGGTGTGACCTGCCACGAATGTTGCTTGAGAGTGGTGCGAAATTGTCTAATTTCTTACAAACCATGCTATAACTCGGCTGGTTTTTACAAAACCGCTTCATTTTGTGCAACGCTTCTAAGAAATGCTCTCATTTGCCCTCTAACAACTCGTTTAGGTACAGTCAAATTGTGGTTAGACTGGGTATGAATTAGAAAAAATAATACTTTTACTTTCTCAGAAATTTTAAATTGAAATGACCTTAATGGAATCAATGTCTAGAGAGATGATGAGTTTGCAATGTGTACACAGTGAGCAATATTAATCAAATGAATTTAGTTGGTAGTATACATGAATCTAAATCATGGGCTCTTCTCAGCTAGCAGATTTATTTCGGATATAACCTGCCTTCCTTCTCCTTGTTATATAGCCAATCGTAGAATTGCTATGTTTTCGCTTGATGATTTTGCTGTTTTGGTATTGGCTTAAATAAAATAGTAATAGTAATAGAAAGTCATCAAATTCTTGCGTTTCGAGTTCAGAGCAGTGAATCATTCCAATTTCTATTAGTTTTGTTTAAAATCAACTCAAGGACTCACTTCTGTCTCGCATGAACTGCGCAATCTGATCCTTCTTCAGTATTCGAATGAACACATTCATTTCCGTGAACAATGGGCCGTTATCATAAGGCTCAACTTGGGCCGTTATCATAAGGCTCAACTTTGACCACCAGCTCAGTTTTTGATCCAACCTAAACATAACAGCTAGTAAGCCTTGAAACAATAAAAGAGACTCGCCAGCTCTGCATTCCCTCAACGATGTTCGAAAGAAATACAACGCCGTGAATTGAAGCCGCTAGTTGAAAAATATGAAATCGAGGATAAGTTTAAACGCTTAACAATTTCCTCAAGCTTTCAAAATAGTTGTTTTGGAATAAACAGAAATCTTGCGCTTTCTTCTGCGGATGACGAGAAAAGTAACTCCACCTCATTACACGTGTATATCCGGCCGAATCCACCAGTGGCGAACTGCTTTCCAACACAGTACTGTTTCTTCGTGGTTAGATCCGAGATGATAGTCTTCTGCGGAAGTTCCACAGCCAACTGGTGCAGCTTTGGCTTAGCCACGCGTTTTGGTGGCATCTCTGCAAAGCAACAATGGAAGCGTGGTTGACTTTAAAGGAGTATTGCGACGAAGTCAAAAGAAGAACATTGAAAAGGGTGGTTAAACAGTGTTAGAAACAGAGATTATACTGGTAGAATAGATGCTGCTTCTGACGGTGGAGGAGTATATATGGAGATCAGTGATATGAAATAGCTTGGCTAGATGGCCGCTTGCGGCTAGTTCACAGTATTTTCAGTAGTTTCAATCTTCAGATAGTCTAGATCAGTTTAACGAATCCTTGAGAAACCTCAATACCATGTATGATAATAGAATTTGAATGCAGTTGGCTAAACGGAAGAGAAAAACGCTTACCGACTACACCGCATATGTTAAAGAAGCGCCTTAGGGGGAGTAAAGACACAGCCTCATCCACCGCGAGCTCACGACAAGCTGTTGACGAATCTGTCCCTAGGAAAGTACCACATGACTACCAATTTCACTCGTTCTGATGCGGACTTTCTAAAGAAACTGGAGCTTTAAAGCATTTTGTGACATTATGCACTCCTCGCAATCTCAGATTGTCAAACGAAAATAACCGTCTTACACCGCATAGGATAAAGAGTCAGAGATGTGTCAACGGCTCTTACGACTTTGTAACATTATCTGGCCAAGCGGATTAATAATCATGGACAACCTCCGGCTTATAGGGTTACGACGTGGGCAGTGCGTGTCTCTGGATGACGGATCGCCAACCTCAACGCTTCATTTCTAATGCTAATAATATATAACTACTTATATTCAAAGCATACCATGGATCTGGGTGCTTTAAGTGATGCGTAGTTTCAAACCATTCCTGACCGTTCTTCGATGTGGTATGTTGAAAAAGTTAATCTCCAAATAGTGAAGCAATAGAAATGATTAAAAATAACGGTGAGAATAAATCTGTTTGCATATATCACTTCTAACTATTCCTGCATTGTGAATGCAAACTTATGGTGACAGCGAATATGACCTTCAAGGGGAATTTCATAGAATAGCTGACGTGCAAATTGAGGTTGTCATTTATTGAAATATCTGTCGCCACTTCATCGAATCCGTAGACCCTGTCTATACTCCAGGACGGCAGCGACGAGAGCGACGAGAGCAACGGCAGCGCTTGGAAATTATCAACAGGCGACAGCATCGCTCTCGTCGCCAAGTATGAACAGGCCCGTAGGGATCGCGAGACCTGAGCCGATCGATGTCGATCTTTGGCTTAACGGCGAGCAAGGGGAGAATCAATGGAGGTGCTGTCTACATCCGCTATCTTAGCCTTCCTTGAAAGGCTTTTCTGTGACAAAATTGAACACCACCACCAGTTGGATAAAGGATAAAGGACGGCGTTACTCAATCCCTTTTGCGATGTGCCACGCACCCAACTTCTACGGGATGTCGTGGAGACGATTTGAATGCGTATTTGGCCATACAATGACTTGCGGTGGCCAGCCGATGAACAAGTCAGCGCTTTAACCTTCCCAGACAGGTCTGGTTCCAATTCACCGACCCCGGAGGGATGGAAGGCTTGGTTGGCCTGGGCGGGAAATCCCCAGGAACCAGGAACCTGGTGTCGGGTGCAGGCGACAGACGGCGCCTCCTCCGAGTGCGCTACACGCACCCACTACCGCATAGTTGGTATACGTTAATTACAGACTGCGTTAACTCACGACCTATAGGGCGCGTATTGTCCCTATTCAAGTGGAAAGCTAACTGCATCATCTCACCCCAAGAACAGCAATTGGTGTGTGGATAGGAAATGCTCCCGACTTTCAGCCTGCAAAGGCCACCTAGGAAATCAATGGATTCGAAAGGTACGTCATAACATTCAGTATGTCCATCTGCTGTCCTGTTGGTTGATCACGTGCGACTCTCCATAAAACTTGCCACAGATTGTTGATGTATTCCTGTCGGCAAAACAAGAATAGCCCTGCATCCTTGTTGTTTACCGTTCTGATAACAGAAGTATCGGCAACTCTTCCTATCCTCCTTCTGAGAGAGGTTGGCAGAGCAGGAAACCATTTTCTCATCATTCTCGTTTGACATTTCTTATTGGACGCACTCTTAACTCTTTCTTAAAGCACCAGGATCAGACGCACTTTGATGAGTTTTCGCCACCTCAGGCTGTTACTGAAAACTTGAGGAAAAGTAGAAGTAACCTAACAGATGCCTGATACTCTCCCAATGTCAGAAGAAAGAGGCTGTTCATAGTCCGCAGCCAGTACGACTGAGTCGTTTGTGCAAAGAGGTGAGATCGATGGCGCAAATGGGGTGGGGGATCATCATGTAGGACAGTGCCGCACAACGTTTTGTGTTGGACGAAACCAAAAATTTTGTGCAGTACTGGTGGATTCTACCCTTACGGTGAACTGAGCTAGGCCATTTCTGATGTAATTGGATATGCACATGCCTTCCTACAAAAGCGAAAATATACTGAATACATGGCAACCCCCCTCCCCCTCGAGATTACTTGCACTTAGATCGATTAATGCCGATGGTCGGACCAAAATCGATGGTATTATAGTACTTTCACGACTCCAGAGGTCAAGAAGAGTTTGCAAAAAAAAAAAAAACTCGCCCGAATTTCCGCGGCACAGAGCATTGTGCGAAAGGAGATACAACAGCGGATTGCCGCCATCGGAGCGTTTCCCAGATGTGTGCTTGCTTCAAGCTGCTTCAGGCTCACTTTTTATCTCTTACCACTAGTGCCAGTAGTGCGTGACGTATAAAGAGGATAAAAGTGTGAGCGCGCAGACAACGAATCCAACCTCAAAATGGTAGCAGTGTCTAACTAGACTATTTCTCCGCATTTCAAACTGTAAGAGACGGAAAACTCCAGAAAACTGAAGGTCACCGTCTTATTCGCTACTCTGCATCATTTACGACAGAAGCCTACAAGAGCTGAGAGAGATCTCCTTAAAGCAGCTTCTATTGCGAAAACCACAGTTAAGGTTAGCATCCATGAAGAGGAACTACGTAGCTTGCAATGAGCAATCGGAAGCAATGAGCAATCGAAAACCAGAAACCCGTCCGTCCGTCATTTCGTGTTTCAAATGTCGCGCAATATTGGCGGTGGAGCGCAACATTCGCATTGGAGCGTGTAAATAGTTTCAGACGCATTCAAACTGACCCTCGCAGGCGAGCTTCCTATGAGTGAGTTCTTTCCTGCAAATGCTTTGTTTGTTGTTTTGGTCATAATAGTATTCGATGGCGCAACGTTTCATAGCTCTAATATCATGCCCAGGTTCATCCTACACCTCTGTTGGCCGTGTGCGTACAGACGAGTAATTATTGGCCGTTTATGGATCTGAGATTTAAATTCGAGCACTTACCAAATAAGCAATTTCTGGGTGGGACAGTCGAGTAGTGATTTCTTAGAATCGCATGTAGCGACCTAAGAGGTCCTGATAGACTAAAGCGCTGATTTCGAATCTGTGCGTATTCTGGCCAATTGTTAACGACAAACTTGAAAAGTTTCATTGATACCCGTCATACGAAGCGCGAACTGTTTCGGAGCTACATGGCTGGGCGCAAATAGGGTCAGGGTCAGCTTATAAAAAGTTTCACACCAAGAAAAAGACACAAGGCACACTGGTAGTAAAGAAAACAAACAAACATTGCTGTAGCTGTGCGCACCGAACACAGCTACAGCAATATTTGTTGTGCCTAAATCTGTGCCCCCTGCCTAAATTTGTGCTCTCACGCGGAGGAGAGCACAGATTTAGGCAGGGGAAGGGACTCCAGGGTGTGGCTCAAGTGACGCATCCGTGTTAAAATTGCCTACATCCTGGAGTTCCCTCCCTTGTCCAATTAGGAAGCACATAAGACGTGGATCTATAATCGAAACGAAGAGATAAGACTGCATTTACATTCACTCTATGTAGCTACTCGCCGCGCCGGCCCGCCGCGCCATGCTGTGGTGACCCCCCCCCCCCGGACCCTATTTGGCCCATGGCTGCGTTACCTTATATATTACTATGAGTTCTGTTGCATGCCTTCTGAAGTAATACTTTGGAATAATTGATAACGAAAGGAAGGGATTCTTGGTTCTTCAATTACTAGAAAGTCGAAGCTGTGTTAATGGTGATCTTATCCTGGGGCCGGATTCATCAACCGCTTACCGTTCTTCGGGGGTTTGCTTTGACGGTATTTTCAGCGTTAGTGGACGGTAAGCGGGAGACGAATCCGGCCCCCGGAGTTGTTTCCTTTCCTCAGTTCAGCAAAGAACCCAAACCAGACATGATCTACACATGCAGTTGCATATGCCGCGCTGAATACAGAGAAATCTTCAACTATCTCGATACATCTCTTGTTCGATGACTTGTAAACCCTTTTACTTTTTTAGCCATTATGATTTTTTATTATATCAAACGCTGTCAGTCTAGCACCTCCAAGCGTTAGGAGGCGTATAGGCCTCGCTTACCTCTGTCAAGGACGGAACAAACGAACAAAATGTAACTGATGCCTGTAGCGCTTTGGCTGCAAGCAACGCTTAGGAATCGTTCGATCCACGCTTTATTCACCAGTCATTCGTTTCCGTTGCGAACAGTGATCTGCTTGTAAAACAGCAGTCGGTATATTGTTCGCAGTCCTCCCAAATTTGCCTTATTTCCTGCTTCTTATAACAACCGTATTCTTTTGACACTGACTTTACGTCAACGGACGTTCTCTTACCGTAGAAATTTTTTTTCTTCCCTTCGATTTCAGGCGGCTTACCTTCAGTTTATGTGACCAAGTAGCTGGATTATTTTGTCGGAAGTCGTCCCAGTAGTCTCTTATTGTTCCCGGGAGTCGCATAAGAATTATCGGACAGGGTAATAATGGACAAACATGCATTCAGAGTTCATACTGTATCAAGACTTGAATATGACTAGGTTGCACCCTGATCAGGCATTTGATCGGGAGAACTGGCGCCAGCATTCCAGGAAAGCGGACCCCGCGACTAGACGGGACAAACGCTGAAGAAGAAGAAGAATGTCTTCGCGAAGGCAGCGCAGCGTTCAAAAAGTATAGACTGCTGTGATGAGAAGGTCCCATATCTATTTGTTCGAGGGTTAATTAATGATGCATTACTCTGGGCAGTTATTGCGCAGTCGGCAGAATGCCTTGATCAAGTCAGGCTTACCACACTTACTGTGTGGGCGAACTGGTTCCAGAACTGTCTAATGCTCGACCAAGTTCTTCCTCAAGTCACTGTATACGGCGGTGAAGCGGTCCAAGTCTTCTACGTGAAGCTGGAATGGATCTTTGACTATAACAAAGGCCGCTCTTCCACAACGATCTTCAGCAAATTCAACACCAAGATCTGGTTACGCCAATATTAGCTGGAGAACTTCACTTCGGAGTTAATGGTATGGAGTGGAACGAGCAAGACGAAAAAGTGTCTGAGTTGACGTAGTCGACCAAGATCATCCAGGTAAGCTCACAGATTCAGATGTCCTCCTAGTGTGAACCTGGGGATCCACCGGTGGCTAGTTCCACACCGATATGACCATACCCCATCTTCAAACACGGGAACTTCCTGACCAAAGCCTCTGCTGTCCCTAAATTTTGGAGGGAGTCACGTCACGCATCATCACGTCCTCCAGTTCCGTCTTTCGCGTGAAGGAGAAAAGGCCGCCAAATTCAAGAAGAGAGATCCAAGAACAAGCTTCAGCTCGGACCTTCACGCAACACTTGCATGCGCTTGGGAAAATACCGTCATCGTTAATATCGACGACAAATACGATTTTCACGACAGCGAAGTTGAAGACAACCAAGAGATGTCTGTCTCAGGAACCCCACTCGGATTCGGCAGCACGGCGAGGAATGATCAGCGAACAACGGTAGAATGTCGCTTGGAAAGTTCAGCGAGAGTTCCCATAGAGCACTTATCTCAAACAGCTTCAATGACATCAGATGGAGAAGAGATTTCTAACATATTGAGTACCCAGGAACTTTATCATTCATTCTAGTAAGGGGTAGGGGAGTAACTTATGGGTGGCCTTATGGATGTCACTCTACACCAGGGGTATGCGTAAATGAAATTTGAAATTTCGTAAATCGTAAATCGTAATTACGAAAAAACCGTCGTAAATCGTAAATCGTAAACCGTAAATCGTAATAGTCACCCTACCTGTAGTGTAGTACAAGTAAATTTCCAGAAGGATTTTTCTGCTAATGTTAACCAGATGGCATTCAGTATTTATTTTTTGCATTATTTTCAGCTGAAGCTGAACAGTTTTCTTACCAACCTACTTTCTCTTTTCACCTCTTCTTACTAGTAAGGCATCTTATTAAACTTTACACGTTCCAAGACAGCCGACAAAACTGTAGGTTCAAAAACTTTACTTTAGCCTATGCGCGATATTCCAGCATAACC
>OX375866.1:27755347-27984624 GCA_947359475.1 Heligmosomoides polygyrus bakeri | reverse complement strand
AACACGCCCGCGCGTGCAATTTGCGAGCGGTCGCGCCCACTCGATTGATAAGTTCGATTCTATATGCATTGCTTACGGCGCACTCTAGATGCAAGCTGGACAGTCCTAGAGCAGCTCTTGAGTAGGGCGGCTAAGGATTTCTGATAAAACTCCCTAAACGCCCACTCTACAAGCTGTCGCGCCCATTCGATTGATAGGTTCGATTCTATATGCATCGTTCACGGCGCACTCCAGATGCAAGCTGGACAGTCCTAGAGCAATGCCTGAGTAGGAAGGCTAGGAATTTTTGTTAAAACTCCCCATGCGCTCACTGTTCAAGCTGTCGCGCCCATTCGATTGATAGCTTCGATTCTATATGCATTGCTTACGGCGCACTCTAGACGCAAGCTGGACAGTCCTAGAGCAGCTATTGAGTAGGGCGGCTAAGGATTTCTGATAAAACTCCCTAAACGCGCACTCTACAAGCTGTCGCGCCCATTCGATTGATAGGTTCGATTCTATATGCATCGTTCACGGCGCACTCCAGATGCAAGCTGGACAGTCCTAGAGCAATGCCTGAGTAGGAAGGCTAGGAATTTTTGTTAAAACTCCCCATGCGCTCACTGTTCAAGCTGTCGCGCCCATTCGATTGATAGCTTCGATTCTATATGCATTGCTTACGGCGCACTCTAGATGCAAGCTGGACAGTCCTAGAGCAGCTCTTGAGTAGGGCGGCTAAGGATTTCTGATAAAACTCCCTAAACGCGCACTCTACAAGCTGTCGCTCGCTCTACAGGTTGTCGCTCCCACTCGATTGATTCTGCCAGGCCTATATGCATTGTTCAGAGCGCGCGCCATGCCGGCAGTTAGTTCCAAACAGTAGGCCATGCTCGTCCGCATGCATGGATAGGCTCCTTCCATCAGTCCATCAGCCTAACGTCACTCTGCGAGCGGTCGCGCCTACTCGATTGATTCTGCCGGCCTACATGCATTGTTCAGAGCGCGCGCCATGCCGGAAGTTAGTTCCAAACAGTAGACATGCTCGTCCGAACGCATGGATAAGCTCCTTCATTCAGTCTAACGTCCAGAAGTTGAGGACGCCGCGCACTAACGCGACTTGCCTCAGACGCGGCGCGTGGCGAGCGGAAAACGGCGCTCTCCGGCGCCCTTTTGCGCCGCTTCTCATCTTTTGCGCCGCTTGTGCTTGTTGGACGCAGCGGCATGTCCGGTACTGTAGCTTGTCAGCAATTGGAGCGACGCCAAACCTTTGACGTACGGAGACATTGCGAACATGATCCAAACGCGTGACACCAGCCGTCCAGCGCAGCATTTTCGTCTCCATCACGCTGAGGCGGCTCTCAACTTCCTTCGTTGCAGGCCAGCACTCAGCACCGTACATCGCTACTGGTCGGACGACGGTTCTGTAGATCTTTGATTTTAAGCGCTCCGGTATCTTTCTGTCGCACAGAACGCCTGTCATTGAGCGCCATTTGGACCACGCTGCGCTCACGCGTGAGTTCACCTCGCACGTCAGACTACCATCAGACGCAATTGCAGATCCAAGGTACTTGAAATGTGTCGCTCGTACGAGCGCAGTGCCATTGATCTCAATGGACCCAGTCTCGTTTACGTCTGTCGTCAAGTACTTAGATTTTTGGACGTTTAGCTTGAGCCCGAACGCCGCCAAGCGGTCACACCAAGCTTGCACTTGTCGCTCAAGTTCGGCCTTGTCTTCACTGGCAAGCATTACGTCATCTGCATAGAGCAGCGTCCAAGGAGCAGGCTTCTGAAGGTCCCGCGAAATGGCATCCATTACGACAATGAAAAGAAGTGGGGAAAGCGCGGAACCTTGGTGAACACCGACGGAGATTGGAAACTCCGTGGATGTGCCGGCCGGCGCTCGCACTTGACTCTTAGGACAAGAGTAAAGAATGCGCACCCACTCGATCAGTTCTTCAGGGACACCGTGCTGTCGTAAGGCATACCATATGACCTCACGCGGTACACGATCAAATGCTTTCTCCAGGTCGAGGAAAGCAAGATGCAGCGGTTTTTGTTTCTCGCGATGTCTTTCCACAAGAAGACGAACAGCATGAATGGCGTCGATGGTGCCACAGCCGGCTACGAAGCCACACTGGTTGGTGGAAAGCCGGACGATCTCGCGAATACGTCCATCCACAATTCGCTCAAATATTTTCATACTGTGCGAGAGCAATCGGATTGGACGGTAACTTGTGCAGTCCGCGGGACTGCCCTTCTTCTTCCAGATCGGGATCGTCGTGCTTTGCTGCCAACTACCAGGAACCTTCTTCTCCGCAACAACCTGGTTGAAAAACTTCGTTAGCCATTCAGCAGGATTCCAGCACCTCGAGTTCCATAGTTCGGCCGCTATGTCGTCAGGGCCCGTTGCTTTGCCTGGCTTCATCTTCTTCAAAGCCGCTTCCGTCTCCTCCACAGTGATTTTCTGCACAGGACCGTGCGTAGGAGGGACGCAAAGGATAGGCGGATGGGCAAACTCTACTGTTGAAATTCTCTCGAAGTAGTCATGCCATCGTTCCATAGCCCTTTTGCGGTTCATCAGCAGATGGCCATTCTCATCGTTGATGCCAAAGAACTTTTCGATGTCCTCGCTCTGGCGATGGCGTGCTTTGGCAAGCCGATAAAGTTGTCGTTCACCATCGCGCGTCTCGAGTTTCTCGTTGACATACTCATAATGAGAAGCTTTTGCAACGGCAACAGCCTTCTTAGCCGCCCTCTTCGCTTCTTGGTACATACGCCAATTGTCGGCTGTCTTGTCGCTGAGAAAAGCGTGATATAGTCTTTTCTTCTCTTTGACTTTTTCCTTGACGTCGTCAGTCCACAGCCAAGTCTGCTTCTCAATCTTACGCCGTCCAGGCTTCGTCATGCCCAGTTCGGAACGTGCAGCTTGTAGTATCGAATCGGTTGCACGTTTCCATGTCTCCTCAACATTGGTAACCGTCGGCAACCGAATACGAGCAACAACAGCTGCGTCCTTCTCTTTCATCCGCCACCACTTGATCCTTAATGGTCCGCATCGCTCGACCTGCCTCAGCCTCGGAGGGGCGATCTTAAGTGTGCAGATCAGCGGACGGTGCTGCGTGGCGACAGTCTCGTATGGCACAACCTTCGCATCTGTGACCAGCCTTCGATCGCGATGCTTGACAAGGATAAAGTCAATCTGCGTCTTGGTATTCCCGCTATAGAAAGACACGAGATGGGAGTCACGCTTTCGAAACATTGTGTTCGCGATGCTGAGATTATGCGAGTCCGCATACTCAAGAATTCGCTCACCATCAGCGTTACGTGCTCCATAACCGAAACCGCCATGACAGCCGTAACCATCTTTCGCAGTCCCAACGTGGCCGTTGAGATCACCTGCGACAACGACAGCGTCTTCTGGCGGCACCTCTGCTGTCTTCTCATCAAGCAGGGTCCAAAACTCGTCCTTCGCTCGCTCGGAGCAGCCTGTCTGCGGAGCGTATGCAGAGAAGAAATGGTACGTACGCTGTTCAGTAGTAACAACGACCTTCATCAAGCGGTCACTGAAACGTTCCACGCTTTTGCAATCGCATCTCTGAAACGTTCGGAGACGAACACACCAACACCGCTGGTGGTCCTGGGACTGCCGCACAGAATGGCCTTAAAGCCTCGGCCTATGTCCCTCGACTTGCAACAGACCACCTCGTCTCCTGTACCGCACATAAGTCGATTCGTCTTCGCTCCAGTGCTTCTACCAACTCGCACGAGCGGCCCGTCAACGTACCCACATTCAGCGTAGCAACGCGGGTCCTGCTTACGTTACGGGACTTTTGGACTTGCTCAGTTGCCCCCCGATGCCGTCCTCGCATCAGGGACCCTCGCATACTTCTCACACTCGCCGGGCTTTGCGAGTGCGCGTCGGCTCCCGCGGACGCCGTAGCATTATCTCGACAAACAGTTAACGCCATCAACCATGTGATGTGACATGGGATCTCCATAGCCGGCCTGTCACTAGGGCCTGTCGCCTGTACTCGAATGTCCGTGCTTAGCTTAGTTCGCATAGCGAACAGTTTCCAGTGGCACCACGTGGAGGAACGGACATCGCCACCATTCATTCAACCTGCTATTGTCTAAAATAAGGTAAGGGCTTGGAAATCAGCTGTGAATTCTCTAGTAACAACGACTGTGTTTCGCTACAATCTGCATTCCCTTGTTTACACATTCCAGATTTGCAGCCGCCGTATTCGCTATATCTGGTGACATAATAGCTTACGCGCTGGGTTTGGGCTGATTGTTTCTTTTTATAGACGTGGGTGTGGACATCCATTCGTCCACCCGCCGAGTGACGTCCTGTGACTTGAAAGGCATCACTCATACAAAGTGCAAATGAGCAAAAGGTTCTCGAGCAGAAATTGCAAATGTTCCTCGTGCTCCATCTCATTCGGGTAATGCACTTCGTAGGCATCGCAACGTTCTCATGGTATTCGACACCACTCTCAAATGTTTCCTGCTGTACACCATCAATAATTAATGTAGTATAGTTTTCCTGTTTCGGATGACAACCATTTTGCTGACTGTTTTAACTGGAATCTTACGCTTAATAGATCTCCGCAAAAGAAAGCCACTAGCAGAAATTGTCTTGTTGGGCACTAAAAGTTTAAGGGCTTAAGAAAAATATTTTGACGTCGCCTTGTACATAATGGGCATAGTCCAGTGGGTGAGTGCAATACCGCCCGTCTTTTGGTGTTTGGGCGAAAAAGGGCAAAATTTGATGGCGCTCTTCAAACTGCGTGCTTTGAAAGACGAAAACGATATTTGAGATTGCGAACAGCACCAAATGATCTCTCCGATGAAGAAAATGCCCAGTAATTCTAAAAATGTTGAGTCATTCCCTATAATATGTTCTGGTCGGCATGGCGGACCACCTTCCAGCGGATTTCCAGCGCGAGATATGTAATTACACCCAATGTTCACATTCTGCATACGGATCATCGAATCAACATTTTCCACATTTACAGGGTGTTTTTCACTTTATCGGATAGATCGTTCGACCGGAAACATCGGATTTTGCCGAAGACCAAAACATACAGCCGCTTTTAGATATACACCTCTCATATGAAAGCTTTGTAAGAAATCGTTAGGAATCAACTCTTTATTTATCAGAGCGGAACACGTCTTCATTAGGCGCCTTCATTAGGCATCCATACTTTGTTCTCAAATTGTCATCGGCACATTCTGCTCTCATGTACTTGGTTGCTTCGTGGATGTCGCTTACAAAATGTACCAATAAGCGATTTCTGGTGTCAAATATGAAAGTTTGCGAACAACCTAGAAGCTTCGCGACAGCTCGAAAAGGCTAGCTCTTCTTTAAAATTTTCGTTAGATATTTTATGTTATTGGTCATGGTCCGCTCTTTATATTTTTTTTTGAAAAACGTTGGTTTTCTTTAGAGATGGGAACCGGGGGTTGCCGCTATCCCCGTGCTGGTGAAGCATCAGATCGTACAGTGCAGATGAAGTAAACTTCACACCCCTTCCTACATATGTAAAAAGGCGGCTCATCAGGGTCTAAATATCTCCTAGTAGAAAAATCATTTTCGTTCTTGTCTTAACTACTCATCAAGACGAGTACCTATTCTGAGCAAAACTTTTAATCGTTTTTGGGATTCTCTGCGGTAGTTCAAGAAGTGGAGCGCAGTCGGAGGAGGCGCGACTGCCGCGTGCACCCGATACCAGGTTCCTGGTTCGGATTTCCCGCCCAGGTCAACCAAGCCTTCCATCCCTCCGGGGTCGGTGAATTGGTACCAGACTAGTCTGGGAAGGATAGAGCGCTGACTTGTTCATCGGCTGGCCACCGCAAGTCATTGTATGGCCAAATACGCATTCATGTCGCCTCCACGACATCCCGTAGAAGTAGAATGCGCTGGCGCATTCCAGAAGGGATTGAGTAACGCCGTCCTTTATCCTTTATCCTTAGTTCAAGAAGTTCCATGTCAATTAGACATTGGATCCGACGCCGATAATTCGAATCCATAATTTTTTCGAATCCCGGCTTTGAGGATTGCGCGAATAATGGCGTTTTTGAAAACTCCGGATCTTTTGGAGGATTCACATAGGGGTGATTTTCGTCAGGCTGAATTTTCGCATAATATGATACATATAACTTTTTTAACTTTATCCTATCCGATTCGGATACCCGATAGGAGGTCTGAAGAATAATTATTTGTCTGAATTATACGAAAGTTTGTTCGTAAATTCTCCTAAGATCCGGGACTTTTCAAGAATGTCATTATTCGTATAGTTCCTTTAGCCATGTTTGGAAAAAATTAAGGAATTGAGTTTTGCGTTGGATCTAAGGTCTAACTACAATACGTCACTGCTGAGCTTTTAGACAATTCCTTCCTTGCTAGCACCTACATATGTTTGGATTTAATTGTGTTTTAGCACTTCCAAGATTCAGGGCACATAGTATAGTTGTGCTTTTAAGAAATTTTATCGATCGAGTGAATGAACGAATTTATTCGGTGTCGAAAATTATCGAACGAATTAATTAACGAATTTATTTGCTAATCAATTGTTTTTCGAATGGCCGACAATCAAGTCTGCCCCATTTTTCCTTTATTCGAATATTCAAATAGTCGCGCAACTTACTAATCAGTTTCAGTGCTCAAGGATTGGAATTTTATTCAATATTCGAATAAAGTCAATCGATTTTAAAATAAAGTCGAAATATTCGGTTTTCGAATATTATTCGAATATGGTCCCTTTGGTGTTCGAACTCGAACGATTATTCGAAAATCTTGGAATGTTGAATATTCGATTATTCGAATAATTTTTCGAATATATTCCTTCGAGCTAAGCTATAGTACACAGCTCTATCACGCGAAAATCGGACCTTTCGGCTATCACAGAGGCCAGGTTGAACTCCATACATAGTTCCTGTAACACGTCTTATTGCAGAGGAATAGCGAAACTGATGATATCGGGGTCGTTCCTGTGAGATGGTTTTCTCCTACAATAAGGGGACGCCTGCAACCTTGGTCATCACTTGTTCAATTCACGGTCAACAAGTGCCCTAAGGGCTCGTGGTAGCCCAGCAAAAGGAGGTAAAGCTCATGCGTGAAGAATCGATTCATGGTTCATGTCCTGCCTAGGCCTAACAGCTCTCCCACATCTTTGGATAGGGTGGGTAAATTGGAGCCAGGCTAATTATTCTATCAGCAGTTTTCAGTTTCCATCTCTGGTTCCTTTGCATTTGACCGGGAAAATCTGACATCAGACTTTTAAATGAAGAAATTCACTGAATAGTCTGCTGGTTATCCATCGGAAGTAACTGTGCAGACCAAATAAATGATGAAGGGTACAGGATACCCTCACTCAATCCTTTTTGGGATGCTCCATGCGTTTTATTCCTATGGGATGTCGTGGAGGCAATTTGAATGCCTATTTGGCATAAACGATACCTTGCGTTAGCCAGTCGATGGACAAGTCCGTGGTTTATCCTTTCCAGATGATTTTGATACCAATTCAACGAGGATAGGAGGATACTACAGGCTAAAAAGTTTTGATGTATGCGACTATGTTTAGGTTAGCGATGAACGTGGAAATGGCATAAAGGAACGAGTATAACCATTCGAATACTTTGACAAATACATTTTCTGTTTCGCCGATGTTCTATTCGTTGTCGTTGGAAATGCCGCGTTGAATTTGAGCGTCGTTGACTTAGTCGAACATGCCGTAAAACTGGAATTTGGACTTCCCTCCGGGTCAGGAGATAGTGCATGTTGTAGATATTTTTGGAGTATCAAGTAGTAGTCCATTTCGCTTTATTTTCCGTTCTTGGTGCAGATTGCAATTTGGTGTTGCGTGATGTCAGCTGTTGTTTCTTTTTCAGTCGAGTGGTAAACGATTGAAACTTTTACTCCTAGTAGACATGCATAGCATCCTGTGATGGCTGTGATGAAGCATCGTGCTTGACTTTGCACGGCCACGACTTTGGTATTTTCCATGCTGTGCGGCCACGACTTTTGTGTTTTCCATGCTTAGTTATATATGCATAGCTGAGCTGACTTTAGTGTGAGTTGCTATTGTATCCTGACGCTGTTCGGTGATGATGTTCTTGGTGACGATAGGTAGTGAGTGTATTATGGTAGGTGTGGGCCAATATGCCCTTCTGGACAGCTGCACGTAGCATGATCCAGTGGAGCACGTACTTGAAGAGACCTGGCAGTGGAGCATCGAACGACACTGCAATCGCGCTGGCGTTCCTGGTGTCAGTTGACTAGAGTGGATTTTCGTAGTCATAGCAGTCCTTATTCCGTCTGGGATAAATGATGATGCGAGAATTGGGAGCTGCGGAGAAACCGCTGCCACAAGTGGCAGTTTGATGTCTCGTACTTCCTGGTCGTAGGAGGATTGAGAAAGTCCTGGTCGTAGGAGGATTGAGAAACTCTCGCTTTCGTTTTGCAACCGAACGATTATTTCTGCTGAGACGTAGAGTTCTCATGTTGGACAGGAAAATATGGTGTAGATGTTTTCGGGCGTAGGTGTATCGAAGTACTTTTAGAGTGTTCGAGGTTTACAAAGGAAGCATCCGCAAGTGAGGCGCCATCCACAGCTGGTCTTCCGGAACACCAGGATCATTTGATGCTTTCCAACTGAATTCGTCCATGATGTCGGATGATTTCATGTTGTCGCATTTGTCTGGTTGTCAACTTCCGGGTCGGTGGCATCTGTGGGTTGACTTGGCGTTGAATTCATGATCTGTTGTGAAGATTTCAATCTTCCGTTGGTAAACGTGGCGAATGCTTTGAAAATGAAGCAAAACGAGTCTGATTGGTTTGTCGTTGTGATCTCTCGAGGACACTATTCCTGTCCAAGGAGTTGTAGAGTGAAGATTAATAGTTGGCTGAGTACGCATGCAGTAGTATGCTTGTTGACTGAACATGATTCTTTCGAACTTGCGATAGAATCGACATCTGGGCAACAGTGTACTTCCTATGCTGCGCCTGAAAGAATTGTCAACGCAGCTGAACTGAGAGATATTCGGTATAAGCAACTGTGATGTGTGGAGGTGTGACTTTTCGTCGACTCTAGAAGTAGGTGGAAATGGTACCATCATGGGTTCGACTTCTGCCGTCGTGTGACATATGTAGCTTGCTGAATGCGTACTAATAAAGGAGGAACTAGTCTCGTGAGTTTTTTGACAGCGAGCGTTATTGGAAATAAGATCAAATAAAGAAGTATTACGGTGATACCTGACGATATCATTCTCGCAGATTGGTTGAGAAGGGCATGTGAGTGACGAGCTGTTTAAGCGTACTCCGTGCTTCCACGCATTGATTGAAACAGTGCATTTGAAGTCCACCAGTTCCGTGGGGAACAGAAGACGCGTTGATGTATTAAAAACGAATATGCAATAGGACTGCACACAGGCTCCTACTGCATTGATATTCCGATATATTGTCACTTTTACTCCTCCTTTAGGCCTCGTAAAAACTTCCCGTCTTTAGTTTTGCAGAGCGACAGGAAAGGATGTGGAGTTCCTAGTGATTGTCGCATCGCTCATCGCTCTGCATGAGCTCGACAACGATCCGCCTAGGACCAACGCTAAACACCGCGCGGGGCGCGAAAAAGTATGCCTTGCCCGCGATGAGGGCGGAAAGCCGTCGCGCATGCCGGTCGCCACTGTTGCGGCGGCCGCGGCCAAGGAAGTAGATCTCCGGCTAGTTAGCTGCGACTGAGATGCGTTCAGCGTGTTCTTCGAAATTATGTGGAAAGAATTCGCGTGTTGTCGTTCCCCACGCTTTGATCGGAATCAATTGGGAGATGCTTTGGTATTGCTGAAATTAAACAGCGAATTGGGCTCTCGTTCATGCAGATTGTTAATTCCGTAGGTGCGCTGGTATTTTCGGCAGAACAGTGCACTTCCCTCATATGGTGATGTTGCGGGGAATCGTTCTCTACTAGAATTAACGCAGATGAAGTCGTTCGTGCTCACGTAATCCTTGACAATGATCTGCATGTTGGGTGCAAATAGCAGAGTTCCATCATAAAGCTCGATTTAATTGAAAATTCCTAACTTCCTTTTTGGACTGCATACGAAAGATTTTTTGAAGGAGCACACTTCAATAGGCACCAGGTTGAGGAAACCTGAAGAGATATGTAACATCCGTGATTGTTTTTTTTTGCGTTCGCCTTTTTTGCGTTTTGCGTTCTGTAGTGAGAGCAAAATTGAGACCACTGGGGACAATCACATTTTTGATCCGCAAATTCGTGAGTTTTGTGTTGAAGGAGTTACTGCCTATATGTGTCCTTCGGGGCATATTAATGGGAACCAACATAGAGGAATCTGGTCGCGATCAGATACTTAGCCACTGCAATGTCTTGCCGCGACGGAGTTGCGTAGACGACTTTCTTTGCGTTGGCGAGTTCGTCTGAACAACGACTGATTGCTGTGCATATGAGTGTGAGGACACCGCTGGCATTATGGAAAGTATCCTGCCGTGGTCGCCAACTAGTCGAAGTCGATCTTGAGACGATTTATTGTTTGCACCGATTCAATCACAGCGGTATCTTTATATACTCAAACGAGCTGCAGCGACTTTCAAATAAGTGACATCCCATAGCTAGGCACATGATTCATGAAACAAACAAAATATAGGAAGGATAAACTCTAAATAATTCCAATGTGGCGCATATGACACATCTTCGTATAGAGGGTCATTCTTGAACATTTTCTTAAGGATTTTATTATCGATCAGATAAATCGGGTGCACGCACGCTACATGCTACTGTTAGAAGTGTAGAAGGAAAAGGCAAGTAGTTGTGCAACCAGGCTTTTATTTTCTTTTGCGTTTAGTGTGGCGCATTGGGGGGAGGGGAACGGTAGGTCAAAAACGGTATTGCGTCGCTTTAGGCGTTTGATCACTGAACGCGCCAAAAATCGGGCGCGAAGAAGTGACAAGAGAGGATCGCTGTTAGTCTTTTGGCAGAGTTGCTTCCTTGAGTTCAAGATAGCTGGTCTCCGTATCAAGAAGAGCAGCAGTGTCTCCGAAAGCTCAGATTTTTCCGGTTTCTCATCGTTTCAGCCGTAACCGCTTTTTGACTCATCTTGTCTCGGGGATATAACCACTCGTTCATTTCTTGTAATTATTACGCTTCGCCGTAAATCGTATCTGATTACTAGTATCTCGTTCAGTCGCTGACTCGTGGTCTTCGGCCGTGCAATATTTCACTTGGATTTCTTTTCCAAAAAACAACAACTTGGGGGCCACTCCGGTGACACAAATGCAATCAGCACGTTCGAGGGTGCGGTAATTTGGAAAAAACCGTTTTCGTTGGAAGCCATATTGGTGCCGTTCGATAGCTAGGTGGTTCACATTGTGTTGTGCAAGTATCAGGAGAAAACTATACCCATGGAAGCGAAACCGAGTGGGGCGTCGATCACCGTGCATCAAGCATAGAGAACCACGAAGAGCAAAAGGAAATGGTCACTATTTCAGATCCGCGCGAGTCGCGGTCATTAACACCTATGACATGGAAGAGGCCGTTCTGGAGGAAGAGTTCCGACGGCTGTACCGAACAGAGGAACCTAAGGTGCACCAAGTGTGTAACCAGTTAGCCCTAGTTTATACCATAATTTCGCCGCTGCGCTTCGCGGCAACATAGTCGAAACAGATATCGACCGGGCGGCGCGAAAAAATCGTCATCTATCGCGACCATCACGTCGCGCCGCGTGGCGGAGCAAGGGTAAACCGGGCCTTAAAGCGTGCCATCAAAATTAGTCAGGTTAGTTATGGCTGAGGTAGTCAAGACTATGCGTTGTGGAAACCCGCATCGAGAAGCCATTGAACGAGCAGATGAAAGAGCTACACAGCTACTATGCGTCTATTGTGCAGGTTGCGATCGAGATGTAAGGAAATCGCGGTGGTGAGAAATGTGTACAGATTGTACTTCAGAAATTACTTGTACTTGAGAGTCTGAAATGTCAGAACCGAGAGGACGGTGTCGAACAACTGACAATACTTCTAGCCGTACGCGATGTTTTGAGCGGCCTGAATGAGAAATATGGTGCGCCTGTGGATGCTCTCTTACAGAGATTTGAAGATGTAATGAGAGAAAATGAACTGTTGCAGGAAGATGTATGGCACCAGCAGCACGAAATTGAGGAATTGCGGGAAGTCAGGAAACAGCTGGCCGAACGCGAATAAGAAGTGATGCGGCTGAGGCGCCAACTGCAGTATCCAAGCAGACCAGGAGTAAGCTGAAGAAACTCAGGAGAAAGGAATGGCAGACCGTAGCAGGTTTCAGTGTGGAGCTAGAGCGGCTGACCCGCTGCGCGCATTCCCACATGGATGAGGGAGCGTTGGATGCGAGGACAGCGCAACTGTTGTGTGAGCAGTTCGCTCACTGGGATGATTTGTATCATCTGATGGAGGCATTGGGAAGCGAAAATCACGCGCATGGTCGGTTGAAGCGAACCGCGTTTCAGATAGAGGGACGCGATTGGGCATTGCATCAAAGTGAACGGGCAGTCGCGTCCGGAACCCTACCATTAAGGAGAAGAGCTGGTTAAAGAAGGAATAACCTATGACCGAATCCAGGGGAAGTACGGACACCAGAGAGGAGCAACCCGGTCCAGCAGCGGCTAAGAAGCAAGGGCCAGTATGCTACCAGCTTCATGAGGCCGGTCATTTTTTCACGGAGTGCTCCGCGGAGGAGCTGCGGAAAACGGAGCTGCGGAGCGATTTTCCTCTCAGCCCGACTATTGTAGACTGCGTGTCGGATGGTATGTATGAGGGAGGCACGGTGGCCCGTGCAGGAGATGCAGCCTTACCCGTTAATCGGACTCAAGCGCACTGTGGATGTGTTCGGCAGGAAGTGGATGGGTCTGCTAGACAGGGGTTCTGAAATTTCAATCATTAGTTAGGAAAAGGCCGTAGTGTGCTGGCGGAGTTAGCGCCTCGACCGCGCCGCGCTGTGTGCATTTGCGTACCGCGCTGCGCCGCGGGCGCGCGGGATTCTAGAAGGATCTGGAAGGAGTCCTGGCAGTCGTATTCGTTCTCTGCATGGGTTCTCGTTGTCGTAGCATTCCGTTTGACCTCGTCTGCACTCCCCGTCCTGTGCTCCCCCGCACGTGCTCCGTCGTCCCTTTTGCGTGCTGATTGCGGGTTGGAGTCGCCAGTAACCACGCCAAGACCCGCAGTTTCATCTGGTTTACGGCTCGTGTGTTGTTAATGCCGTGCCCAATGATTCTCATTTAGGTTTCTTTTCCGCCGCTCGCTGCTCGCGTTTCGCATCTCGGTCATTGGTCCATACTAGTACTCCATCGTCAACTTCTCATTTGGATAGCCGCCTCCAAGCCACTATCATCTGCTATCAGTTGCGTTCGCTCCACGCACGTCTGAGTTCGTCAAGAAGATCCACGTCTGCCTGAGCACCAGCACCTTTTGCTCGAGCGAAACCTTTGTCATCGTCACCATCATTTTCCATATCGTCATATCGTGCAGCTCTTATGTTTTTTTAATAAAGTTGTTTGCTCAGTGAGTTCACTTTTATGAAAAAGGGGGTTTCTCCACTTTTTGCCATGGGATCATTTTCCTAAAATCTAAAGGAACTTAACTCCTTCCCGCTGCGATGTGGCTAAAAACGAAGGAAGACGGCTATGATATCGTGAGGCAGTAGAACACCGGATGGACAGGCCCGTGCGGGTATGCGACGCGTTGGGCAGGCTGATTGGGTTCCCACCGTTGTCGAGGTTAAGCTGCGAGAAGGGAATGGGCCCATTAGAGAAACCGCAGCAAATATGTGCGTTACCAGAACTACGGACGATCTTATCATTTTGGGCACTAGCGTCCTTCCCACTTTGGGGTATGAGTTGATGCGGAAAGAACTGTGAGCTCACGCCATGGAATAGAAAGAGGGCTCGGTGAAGGATAGGTGTAGCGTAAACCAGCTACCGTCCGATCGACGAGGGTCCAAAGTGGTGTTTGTTGATCAAAGGACCTATCTGGAGCCGGGATCAGTGAATTGAGTAAGGTTATGTGGTGGTGGCCCTAAGTCGGAGTATATTTTGTCGTCGGCGCATGAGCTAATATACTCTAGAGTAGGTAGGGTTGGAATCAAGGGAGTAGTTGAGGTGCCCGTTGTAAATCGGAGTGAGGAACTGTCAGCACTGCGAGCGGGGAAGCGGTTGGCCGGTGGGAATAGAAGGATGAGGAGTGGAGGGAGCAAGGAGAGATGTGCTCAGTGATTTGTTGGAGGTGAAGCTCATGGGACAGCCAAAGCAAGATCGTTTAGATGTTCTAAGATTTCTATTCGAGAGAAACAGGAAAAGGTGATGTCTAGTGAGTTGTGGAGGGTGCTGCAGGAGAACCACGACGTTTTCGCCGTGTACGATTCGGAATTCACCCAAATGCACCTCGTAACCCACGAGACAGACACGGAGAACATTCCGTCCATCAGGCAACGGATGCGACCAATATAGGCTAGAAAGAAGATGAAGATGATTTTCAGGGACTTGTTGGAGCGTGGCATTATCGAGCGCTCGCATTCTCGTGGGCACCCCGGTAGTGTTGATACCGAAGGACGGGTCATTGCGGTTATGTGTAGATTACCGAGAGTTGAACAAACATGCCCAACAAGATGGGTACCCGAGGGTGCCTACTGTTGATGCCATGCTGCAGAGCCTGCATGAGAAGAGAGTATTCACCAGATTGGATCTGTGCTCGGGGTACTGGCAGATGCCTCTTTCGCAGGAGGTAAGGTCGAAGAGCGCTTTTACGATGTTGGAAGAGGGCTGCTTGAGTTCACGGTATTGCCGTTCGGGCGTAATACTTTCCGCGCCGAGTTCCAGCGACTGATGGAATTATGTGCGCGGAGAGCGACAAATAAATAGGTGTTTGTTTACATCGACGACATTCTCATCGCAACGAAGTCGGAAGAGCGGCGCTATGAAGTATTGCAGGTGGAGGTGTTGCAAGTCCTGAGGGAAGCGAATCTGAAACTCAAAACATAGAAAAAAGGCTGAAGGAAGACATCGCCTTTTTACATCACGGACATCGAGTGCGGGTGGATCTGGATAAGGTCGAGACCCTGGGACAGCGAGTTTGGCGAAGTTGAGAATCTTCCTGGGAATGTGTGGCTACTATAGGAAATTTATTTGGAGCTTTGCAAGAATCGCGCGCCCCTTGTTTAAGTTCAGTTCCGAAAAGCACCTTGGCTATGGTTTTCGGAGCAGAAGGAGGCGTTTATGTGGTTGAAGGAGGCCCTTCAACCACATAAAGCACCTCCGTGTTGGAACAGCTCGATGCCGAAGCGGCACAATACCGTTTTCGGCCTACCGTTTCCCCCAATGCGCCACACCAAACGCAAAAGAAAAATGAAAACATGGTTGCACAAGTGTGCTTGCCTCTTCCTTCTTTTACTCTTCTAACACTACCACTGAGGTGGTTTGCCCCAGAAAAGTGCTGCTAAACGTCGACGTTTATCCGTTGTGTACTTTTCCTCAAAAAGCCATAATTTTGCTTTCTAAAACACTTATGCCCACTACAGACTACAGAAGATAAGGCCGACTTTAACGGCACGGAGGTGTGAAATGTTGTGGCCAAGTCTCAACTATGTAATTTCTTGTTGTCCTGCGTACTAAGGTCGCGACTTCTTACTCTCGTTCTTCCGTATCGTACTATAATAAAATCAAGGAATCGAACAATACTCCGTAACAATACTATGGCTAGTAAATCTGCTGCAATTTTTAAAGATATTGCAACATTATAACTTTGCTGTTTCAAGCAACTGCGTTCAAGTAGTCGTACTTTTTAATGGCGCTATTTAGATAGCCTTCTTGTTCGTCTCGTTTTAAGAGAGACAACATGACGAAATACTGACGCAGGAGAGCCTATAAATTTGACGGCGGCTTTTACACGGGTTCTCCACCGTGTTACACTCCTTCGGCACTGTTGTTGATGTGGCGCTATTTATGTAGATAGGACGAAATTATAAAGGAACCGTGTAATTTGCACTAGCACATTTAATAAAAAGCTGTGCAAAAAGTACCTGCGTAAAGCACTACACTTTGACGTTATGTGGCCTGCGTGACATTTCCAAAGGCTAATTTGCAATAATAACATGTATAGATTGTAGCACTTTATTACCTGTTATTCTAATGCAATGCGCAAGCATTTGTGACATGAAATAAGGACGAAAATGTAAAGGACGGCATTAATGAAGCACTTTGCTGTTGTTGTTAATAATCCTTAAGATTTCGAAGTAGATAATTTTTAAAATAGTGGTCTTGACGTCCAATTAAAGGCCACTTCGAAACTTCGACTTGGCACATTATTATCAAAAATAACAAGAACTAATCATGTTGGGGTTCCGAGAAGGGAGAAGCTGAATCCCTTTGTATTATACGCCGCTCATTATATTGATCAGGTTCGACTCCGTAAGTCTTGGCATGATGATTGAGCTTGTTGTTGCTGTTTTGATTGTAGCCCAAGCCAAGACGGCAATCGTTTATTCGGCTAACGTTTCGGCTATTCGCCTTTGTGAGAGCCTGGAAAAATCAGAGACCAAAGTGATCCAACCGGTCCCAATTGCCTTTTCAGACTACAACAAGGACAAAAGGCGGCTAATCATTACCAAGTGTAGCGGAACACGTAGACGCAAGAAATACCTAATGAGATGGAAAGGACCTGATGGCAGGCCACCTCCTCGTGCAACGTGCAGTGGGTAGTCTGATAGACCGGCGAGAGCCCTCCTGACTTGAAGACGTTGCGATCTGACGAAGGCGAATAGCCGAAACCTTAGCCGACTAAACGATTGCCGTCTTGGCTTTGGCTACAATCAAAGTAGCAACAACAAGTTTGACTCATTATACTTTTAATGGATGTCCTGCAGACGATTTTGGATATTAGATACATGTCTTAGAGGATGGAGGGTAAAGACGGCATCAATTCATAGTATTTAGGATGAACCACGCATCCTAAACACTTCTACGAGGTATCGTGGGGCAATTTGAAGGCTTATTTTGTCCGCAATAACCTGCTGTGGCCAGCCGAAATGCAAGCCAAATTCTCTTCCCCCAGGAAACATAATAGAAGGTGAATAAAATGCGTTCTAACCTGTAAGCTTGTTACGCAATCTGCAGCCTTTTTTTAGGGGTATGATGTAGATTCCTCGAGGATGATGTGGCACAGACAGCTTTTCTCACCACGTTGAGCGTGGGAGACCCAGGCATGACTTAGTTCAGCTCATTCTAACACTTTTTCGTTTCATGCAAAACATTCCTCAGTGAGCTGCTATTTTTTCAATCCACTGCCTTTTCCATTACGCTTTTCAAAGTGATTTTCAATACTTTTTAATTAGAATTGTTGACACTAAATGTGGTGTATATCAATTTAGTAACTATTTCTGTGGGATATCTGCATGATGTATTAAGAAATTACGATAACTGCATAGGTTTTACTCAAACGTTGTAGTCACGCGAAGAACGACTTGTTGTTTGTGGAAAACTACAAGCTTTTCATACAAATTTCCACTTCCTCACACAGATTTGTTTCTGAGCTCCCACTGTTTTTTTTTTGCTTCAGGCGCCCACTTTGGGTACCATTGCAAATGAAAACTTTATCATCCTACTATATATAATCGGCTAATGTCACGTGTCCGTCACGGGGAGGGGGGACTGAGGCCAAGAGATGCCGACGACAGTGCGGCTTATGCCAGCTGGGCTCTCTTTGAGCTTAACCATGGGCGATTGCTGGCGAACTATATCCTTGGCGGCGGATCGTCCAAGTGCATGATATATTCAGCAGTCAACGCGTCATGGTATGAATGTGGATTAAGTACGGAGCGTAGAGATTCAGGAGACGTGCTGAAGACGTCGCCCAACGTGCGCAGGGATTCAGAAGACGTGCTGAAGACGTCGTCCAACGTGTGTAGTGTTTCAGAACACGTGCTGAAGACGTCATCCAACGCGCGTAGGGATCCCGAGTAAGGGGGATCAGAAAGAGGGGATTAGCAAAGGAGGGCCACTAGAGGTGGGGAATAAGGAAGACCTGCATTTTCTCTCAATATTGTCCAATGTGTGTCGGGTTTCTGAAGACGGGTCACAGAAGTCGTGGAACGTCTGTCGGGGTGCAGGAGTGTCACAGACGTCGCGGCGACATGGTGACATGTGAGTCGGGACTCAGTGTCACATGTGCGTGCTTGACTCCCACTCCGTTTCTTTGCCAGCACATGTATTGCCGTCGGACCGTAAATCCTGTCGACCAACACCGATGGATTTCGGTTATGTTTCTGCAGATTAAGCACTTCGAATTGGGGCGCTCATGACCTGTTTCTCCCCACATAGAGAGCGGGCACTTCGGAGAATAAATCGCGTACATGTGATAGAGAGTGGATGGGCTTCATAAGGATAAAGGATAAAGGACGGCGTTACTCAATCCCTTCTGGGATGCGCCAGCGCTTTCTACTTCTACGGTATGTCGTGGAGGCGATATTTTATTTTTATTTTTATTTATTTGGATCGGTATCTTATCATTATGGGAACAAGCAGTATAGGAATAGTTCACAAGGCGATAAAGCTGTATTAACCGACGACTTCTCCAGTTGATGGAGAAGGGGGGGGGGGGAGGAGGGGCGGGGAACGGGAAGTGGACAGCTCGGTTCAGAAGGGCAGTGGCCCGCCAACACTGCAAGTCCTAGCGACGAGGTTGGAGGAGGCGTGGATTGGACTCCGGATACCATCTTAATAGGTCCGCCAACATTCCCGAGGTCCACACTGCGAAGTCGAGGGGGTCTGGTCGAGGGGGCCGAAACAGAACAACACAAAAAAATGTGAGTAACGAACAGGGATAGCAGACACCAAACACAAAACGAGGTGAAGTGTTAGTAACAGATATTGCAGCAACATTGTCGTCGGAAAAGGAGCAATCTCTTTAAAAAAAATGGCAACATATCTTAGTCTGGCCGATCTGGAATAGTCCTCAGGAGATAGTCGATTAGATGGGCCTGGAATGTATAGCATCGCTTCCACCTGAATAAACTAGCGTCAAGTTTATTCCACCTCATTACTGACCTTGCTAAAAAGGATCCAGCGTAGGCAGCGGTAGTAGGTCTGTCTGGTTTGGTCGGTACGGGTGGCCCCGAGTAATTTCTGCTAGTGACGGTTTGTCAAAAATGTCGTACAATTCCAAGCTAGAGCGACCAGTAGCTAGCTTGTACATGTAGAGGAAATCGGCTAAAGTCCTTCTAAACTCCAATGTATTTGCACCTAGGACCTTAAGGCGTTCCTCATATGACAGTCTGACTAGTCCCTTCCGTAGGAAACACCGGTAAGTGAAACTTCTCTGTACTTGTTCAATGCTATCGATGAGAGACTTCTTGTACGGAGACCAAAGCTGACTACAGTATTGCATTTGTGGCCTAACGTAGGTCGTGAATAGTCTAAATAGTAGCTTGGGGTCTCCAGACTTGAACGCGCGTAATATATAATTACATTTAGAGGTTGCGTTAAGCAAGACGTCTCTGATATGCTCCTCGTATTCGAACTTATCGTTGTAGGTAACACCTAAATCCCGTACCTTGTGCGAGCAGGTAAGAGGCCTTCCACTTATAGTAAAGTTGTAATCGGGATGTCCTTTATCGAAACAAACTATCAGCGTCTTTTCAAAAGATATATCGAGATCCCATTTTTGAGACCATTTGCTTAATGCGTCTAGTCCTAGTTGTAACAGTTTGCAGTCATTAATTGAGTAGATCTTGGAATCGTCCGCATACATTGAGCAAAAGCAGCCCGGAGGTAATACTCCTGGAAGATCATTAACAAACATAATGAACATTAAAGGGCCTATGCAGGTTCCTTGTGGTACGCCACTTGTGGTACGGTATACGCGGGAGTGAGATTTATTCACCAAAACAGTTTGAGTTCTGTTAGTGAGGAATGACCGGAGGAATCGCAGTAGGCATCCGCTAATGCCAAAAGCTTTAACTTTCGTCAAGAGTAACGGGATCGAAATAGAGTCGAAAGCTTTTTTGTAATCTATATAGCAAACGGAAACGAAGTTTCCTCTATTAGTCTCTCTGTGCCAAAGGGGAACAGTTGACAAAAGGGCTGAAGTAGTTGACCTCTTGCTTAAAAAGCCATGTTGGTTGGGGTGGATGAGGTTGTGGGCAAGGAGATGATCGGTTATACAACTACATATAATCCGCTCTAACAATTTACTTATAGCACTGGTCAAACATATCGGTCTATAATTCCGTACATCATTTTTTGGACCTTTTTTGTGAATAGGCCGTACATACCCAATTTTCCACAAGCTCGGAGTTTCACCTCTCAAAAGGCATCTGGTGAAAGGAAGTGTAAGAGCAGATGTCAGCCCGAGGGCGGCTTTTTTGAGAAAAATATACGGAATTCCATCAGGCAATGTAGAGTTTCTACTCGGAAGCTTACGGAGAGCACTGTAAACAATTTCAGACGAGATGTCAACCCATTGCAGGGGTGTGTCGGTGAGCAAATGTACCTCAGTTTCTGAATGATATGGCGCTTTGTAAACCGATTCAAAATAATCAGCGAATAATTCAGCTTTTTGCATATCGCATTTTATTTGTTCGTTTAGGGGACCAGCCATGGTCGGTATGGTATCATGTAGTTGCAGCTTTTGGCGGCAAAACTGATAAAATCGCTTGGGATTTCTGCTCTCTGCAACATTTTCTCTTTGCGCAAAGATAGTCGTGACAGTGCCCGCTTGAGCTTCCTGGCATATTCGTAATATTTGGCATATCCAAAAGAACTCCTTTTAAAATGGTAATAGTTAACTTTGCTCTTGAAAGTTTGAATGTACGTAGGGTATGTCTGCGGCTCGGCGCTCATTCGGTGCCTAGGAACGAATCTAGAAATGAGGTCCTGACATATATTTACAAAATGTTGGTAACAAATATCTATATCTAACGGACCATTGATGACAGAAACCCAGTCTACGGATGCAAGAGCAAGGACTATAGCGTCGTAATTTCCCTTCGCATAGTTATGCTGACCTTTTAGGTCATTTTTAGACGACGTACTGAATGGAGGTAGTATGGACACATTTTCAATAATCTGCAAGGGAGAAACTAGAATAATATCAAGGATGTTGAGACCATGAGTAGGCTGCTTAACCATTTGATGAAGCATGAAGTTTTTCGAAAAGTTAAAAAATGCCAACGAGGAATGCGAAGAACTGTCTCCGCGGACTATTTGACTTTCCCAGTCAATGAGAGGAAAATTCAAATCTCCCATAACGAGTATATGTCCACTCCATTCCAAACAAGTATTCGTCAGAAACTGGATAACTTCGTCAAAATCTGCTACAGAACAAGAAGGGCTTCTATAAATAACAATAATAAGAATATGCTCACGACGCATCTCAACGTGTAAGGTGACTACTTGACAGAACTCAGAGAAGTTTCTTTTGGTAAACCCGAAGTGTGGCACCGTATTGTGAATAAGCACCAGGACACCTCCTCCAGGATGATTTCCAACTCTATCACAGCGATAAACCACATAATTGGAATGGTGACTTAAAATTGCGTCATGTATCAAATGTGGTTTACACCAACTTTCGGTAACGAAAACCCCATATGGGTTTTGAGAGAGGATATAGTTCAAATCAGGAACTTTGTTAACAATCGAGCGAGAGTTGAATAGCAAAAATTTTTTCGAGAGATTGTTCGAAAGATTGCAGATACTAATTTCAACTGAGGGGTTACATGACGATGAAGTAGACGCATCGCTAGGATCGCATCCCTATGGACTAAGGCTGTTTAGAAGGGAGCTGGGCTCATTCACAAGACGGTCCTGTTGAACCATAGGTGCGGCTACAACAGCATCGCTCCGCTTGCTAGGCTCGTACAAGAGACTAGGCTCGGAGCGATGAGGTAACGCACGTGGGCAGCGCAACTCATGAATCGCAAAGTCCCTCACGACGAATTTCAACATACCTTGCTGCTTGTTCATCTCACCAGCTTTTTGTCATAGACTACGGTCATATTCCAATTCTTCACGAGTGTAGTCCCTCCTTGCATACGAATGGACGAACTGCTTCGTGAGGGACAGCCTACCATTGCGCATGTGACGTAGGAGTCTGTCCCGTAGTTCCTGATTCCTCAAATATATTTTAATTATGCGGGGACGAGAGCCTTTACCTTTAACTTTTGGGTGCCTGTGTACCTCTATCTGACCTGAACTAAACTCCCGAATGAGATCATCATCAGCGGATGAATCGATGATCTCCTTCAGGGCCTCTTGATCGAAGGCGTGGGTGCTTGGTTCATCGATTTGATCATTTATGCCAACCCACGTTATGTCACATGACTTGGCCAAGACTAACTTCGAATCTCCCTGAAATTTAACTAGGGCACTATAAAGTGCCGCATTTGGTGGGCAGGGGTCCTGCTTTGCAGCAGCAACCCTCTCCTCCAAAGCAGACAGCTTGGACAAGATCGTTATTTGAGTTTCCTGCATCTTAAGTACAAGGTCGAACATTTTATCGAATCTTGTAAAGAAACCGTCCCACCTTGTGAGTATGGCCTGCAGCCAAGCTGGAGGTTCGTCGAGAGCTGGTACTCCGCTAGTCTTCTTCGGGGGCATCGTTGCAGACAGAAAAGTTGATCACAGAACAGTTGTGGAGAGCGGCCGTTCGGGGTGGACGCAGCGCAGCCGAGTGGACGCAGCGCAGCCGAGTGGACGCAGCGCAGCCGAGTGGACGCAGCGCAGCCGAGTAGACGCAGCGCAGCCGAGGACTTGCGGTGGCCAGCCTATGAACAGTCAGCGCTCTATCCTTCCCAGACAAGTCTGGTACCAAATCACCGACCCCGGAGGGATGGAAGGCTTGGTTGGCCTGGGCGGGAAATCCGAACCAGGAACCTAGTATCGGGTCCACGCGACAGTCGCGCCTCCTCCGACTGCGCTACATGCGCCCAATGGGCTTCATAGGAGCAGAAAAAGCCCTGCAATATCCCGCTGCATTATATATTAAAACCGGGTTTTGCCTAATAAAAATAAGAAGGCCTAAGGGAGAATAGAAGAGGATTGGGATTGTTCTATTCTTGGGGTTTGGGGGAGAAGCCTCCAACCAGACGTTTGGCGGCCGCTAGGCCGCAGAACGTCTGGTTGGAGGCTGGGAGGAACTGTTTAATTTAGAGGCTACGTCTGTGAAATTACCACAACGCTTCTCAACAAGACCTATGTATATGTATGGTCACGTTGAAAAGGGAGATTTAACAGGGTGCACAGAGGTGAAGTTAGTTTTTGCTGATGACCGCTGGGTGACCCAAAAATGGCAAAAAATTAGCAAACTCATTTTGACTTGCCAACCGGATTAAAATTGAGAAGCTTGCACGAATTCGCTTTAAAGTGAGAAGGGTGGCAAAATAACCACCACTTGTTGTATGGATGAGAATACGTACGCCCGACCAGGGTCGTGTGTCGGGTTTGATTTTTCTCGAAAACTTATGAGCCCCCCCCCCCTTTCCCGGAGCGAGTTTGGTACGACCTCCTTTCTCCTGGTTTCATCCCTATTATGTCTATTGTAGGTATGCTTTGAATTATTCAACACCTTAGGTGTTTTTTGTGCACCTGGACAGGTACTTCTTTTCAAGAGTTGCTTCGACATTGGAGAGATGCGCGCGGTGCTTCGTATATTAAAGAAGACATTTCGTAGCCAGAAATCAATTTTTTAGAGTTACTGATTATTCTACAGCTAAAAATAAAGATTTTCCCGGTAGGTTTCGAATCACTGAGAGGTGTTCAATGTTTGCGGACGCTCTCCAATATATTGGGCCCAACAGTTTTCCACCTGAAGGAGCAAGTCCGAAATTTGACTCTAAAATTTCGAGTGTTACCTAATACTGATGATTCAACTGCTTTCCCTACAAGATTTTTTAACCGCGCTTTGAATCGATGACGGAGTCACAACCGAAGGATTAACCTGTCACGGAAGTATTTTTCTCTTTTCTATCAAAACCTAATTAAATTTTTTAAGGATAAAATTCTGCCACCAACATTCTTTGAAGTCTTGGTCAAAACAAAGTGAACGAATAATGATTTTCTGAATCAGGTTGGATTGATCCTGATCGATCTTCCACTGATGTCACTGGAGTGAAAAAATTGAACGTTCACAAAAATGATCATAACTCTCACTCTCAGGTACTCTGCTTCAGGTAGAAAATAATTAATTTTTCATAAAAAACGAGGATTTCTAATATGATTCTTTCATAATTATATAGAAGAGATGAGAAGCTTGGTTTTTTACTGTTTTCATTTTCCGATGTTGTTTTCTTCAGAGTGAAGAAAATTATTTCTGCGAGGAGTCCTTCGGTTGCGACGTCTTCATCGATTCAAAAAGCGCTTCAAAGTATCTTGTCAGGAAAGCACTTAAGTCATCATCAGTAAGTAACTCTCGACGTTTTATAGAGTTAAATTTCGGATACAGATGTTGCTTTTCCAGATAGAAAACTGTCGCGTTCTTGACGTCCTGGAAAATTCTGTAAAAATTGAACTACTCTCGTAGATTCGAAGTTTGCCAGCATAATGTCTTTATGTCTGTCTGTCTAGCATAATGTACTGTAAAGGATTAGTTTCTGTTGATATAACGGGTCTTTTTTAAAGAACGAAGCTCCGTGCAATTCTCTTCAATGTCAAAGCAACACCTGGAAATAATAACCTGGAGCCCCTCTTAAGGGTCTAGAAGCATCAGCTAAAAGCTGAAAAAATAGAGAGAATCTTCTGGCAAAACCGAGAGAGCACGACCACCCTCCCCCCTCCCCTCCCCCTTTCGATTCTTTCCTTCAAGCTTGACCCTGGTCTCCGAGCTCCAGCGCATGAGTTACTAGGCGACAAAATTTTCCATTTTTGGACCATCCAATGGCCCTTAGCAAAACGAACTTTACCCAGTGCTCCCTATTAGGTGTCCTATAACGTGACCTGCTGAGAATCGCTGGGGTAAGTTCACAGATGTCACTAGTGAGACAAAACGAGTAGCCACTTCTTCAGGCTTTTCTAGTAAGGAATTTCAGTGTTTACTTCTAGAAGCCTGAACTATTGTTAAACGTAGAGTAGTGTTCATATTGTAGTATTGCTGTAGAGCCGGTGTACATTCAGAGCAAATGTTCTGGGTAGCCTTTCCCCGCTGAGTAACAGGGGCACAGGCGGAATTCTCAGCAGGAATAATGCTTGAAATTTTGGCTCAGAGCAGCCAGTGCAGACGTCTCCATTTGTGCCTATTTGGTCTTGCTGTGTCTAGTCAAAACATCTCATCTCACATCACAAACATACAGAATATAACGCTCCCCATATGTTAGCCTCCCAGGTAGGGAATACGCTAGCATCATATGCGCCACTCGGAAACAAAATGATCGGGATTAATTAGAACTTTTTAGAACTGCAGAAAATAGAATTAGAATTTCATAGAGAAACAGGAATTAGTTATAGACATCTGGGAAGCGTTTTGCTTCCGACTTTAGGACGTAGGAACTCGTGCGTTCTTTATTTATCACTGCAAGTCTTGCTTGCAGTGATAAATAAAGAACGACCGACGTCATGGACGTCTTGACTTTACGGCGGAGTTTTTCTTGACTCGAGAACCTGGTCATTGGCGACGAAAAGGGCGTAGTCTACGTTAACCACACGCGAAAGCGTCAGTGGTCCAGTCGCGGCGAGCAGGAATTCCTACGCCAATACCGCAAGTTCACCCAAAGGGTGTAATGCTCAGTGTCTGGTGAATTGCAAAGGGCTCCTTCACTGGGAGCTGTTACCTGTAAACACTGCTGTCACTAGCGATGTCCGCTGCAGGCAGTTAGATCGCGTTGAAGCAGCTCTTCGCGTTGAAGCGGGTTACTTGCCTTACAACCTAATGTGTGAAGGGGTACCTTGTGGTGTGAAGAAACACGTTCTTCAGCACGACGATTCCCAAAAAGCCATAATTTGCTCAGGAATTTACCGCCCCATCAGCGAACATCGGGTTCATCAAGAGCATTTGGAATATTTGTTAAGGGCCACATGCTGGTGCACATCTTGTACAAATTTTCGTCCTACGATTGTAGAATGGATGAGGAGCTTCCCGCAGACCCGCAGATGAGACTAGCGTGCGAAAGCATGAGATAGCTACTCCTCGGTTTATCAGGCAACTATGTACTGGAGTGCCACAAAGAGTTCTATCTTCACCACTATTCCTCCTGTACACTTATAATGTTTATATTTGCAAATACTAGTAGAATATTGATGACACATATTGTGTAATCGTAATCAAAATTGGAAAGACGTCGTTCTGGAGAGATAGGATGCCTCCATCGCAGCGGCGTACAATAAACCTACCTCTCTATAAAGGATAAAGGATAAAGGACGGCGTTACTCAATCCCTTCTGGGATGCGCCAGCGCATTCTACTTCTACGGGATGTCGTGGAGGCGACATGAATGCGTATTTGGCCATACAATGACTTGCGGTGGACAGCCGATGAACAAGTCAGCGCTCTATCCTTCCCAGACAAGCCTGGTACCAATTCACCGACCCCGAAGGGATGGAAGGCTTGGTTGGCCTGGGCGGGAAATCCGAACTAGGAATCTGGCATCGGGTGCACGCGACAGTCGCGCCTCCTCCGACTGCGCTACACGCGCCCTCCCACCTCTCTATACTGTTTGCATTTATTTGTTATTGTTGTTTGTTATGTAAAGGACGAAAAAAGAAGATCCTTATTATTCTTCCGTTCTTCAGTCCTACATTTATAACCTCCGATTTCCTACCCGACTCAAAGGAGACGCCGTCTCTCCGTAGATTTTAGGATCTTTGGAAACATTACAAAACACATTGAAATACACATTTTATCAGCACGAACTATTCAACAACACCATGGGTGCATAAATAGGGCAGCGGAGGGATCATTGGGGAACGAGGGGGGGGGGAGGCAAGAACCGCTTAAGGCGATCCCAGAGACGAACGGCTGGGGCACCGCCAGACTCAGACGGGAGCCGACCGCCACATGTTTTTCGGGGCTCTCCTCTTATACCCCGCTTCTCGGCTTAGAGCCGGCGCCTGTCGCGAGTGACCAGCACGTGCCGACGAACGTGGCTGGAAGAGCGGTGTTGGAGTGGGACCACCAAAGAACTGCGGTTTAGCCTCTTCTACCGTCACACTACAGTTACCTGTGTATAATTGGCATTTGTTAGGTAAATTTTACAGGAAAGTTGTGAACGATTTTACTAAATAGAGCTTTCAAGCCCTTCTATGCACTCAGAGAAACCATGGTGCAATGGCTTTTCAAAGAGCTTTGCAATGTGACACTACAGGGTTCTACCTAATTCTTCGCTTCAACATTTTTATATGTCCCATCTTTTTTAAAGCTTTTGCTTTGCAGCTATTTAATTAAAAATTTTGCAATTATTTTTGTGACTGCTGCACCTTTGACAGAACATTGAGAAGTTTTTCGGCATCAGTGATGAGAACTTTTTCTTGGACCGAAGAAGGCATTGAAGCGATGGCGCGATTTCCTTGAAGAAATCGAGATCTCTACAGTAAAATTTCCTCATCCAGCCATCCATTCGACGACTGGTACCTATGAAGTCTTCGAGAAGATCACCGTGGAGGAGAATGAAGCGGCTTTGAAGAAGATGAAGCCAAGCAAAGCGACTGGGCCCGACGACGTGGCGGCTGATTTGTGGAGCAAAGTTTTGGTACCCTGCTGAGTAGTTGGCGAAGTTCTTTAATCAGGTTGTGGCGGAGAAAAAAGTGCCTGAGTGTTGGCGCCAAAGCACGACGACTCCGATTTGGAAGAAGAAGGCAGTCCTGCAGACAGCTCCGATTACCGTCCGATTCGCTTGCTTTCGCACAGCATGAAGATCTTTGAGCGAATTGTCGATGGACGAATTCGGGACATCGTCCAGCTGTCCAGCAATCAATGCGGCTTCGTGGCTGGCTGTGGCACCGTTGATGCCGTACACCCCACTCGCCTCCTGATAGAGAAGCATCGCGAGAAACAGAAGCCAGTGCATATCGCCTTTCTCGACTTGGAGAAGGCCTTTGACCGCGTACCGCGTGAAGTGATATGGTACGCCCTGCGTCAACATGGAGTTCCTGGAGAGCTCATAGAGTGGGTGCGAATTCTCTACTCTTGTCCAAAGAGTCGAGTTCAAGCTGCAGCTGGGACCTTGATGGAGTTTCTCATCTCTGCCGGGGTACACCAGGGTTCTACGCTTTCCCCACTCCTCTTTGTTGTCGTCATGGATTCCATCACACGAGATCTTCAGAAGCCCGTCCCCTGGACGTTGCTTTATGCCGATGACGTGATGCTCGCTAGCGAAGATAAAGATGAACTCGAGCGAGAGTTGCAAGCTTGGTGTGATCGCTTGGAGCGATTTGGACTCAAACTGAACGTGAAGAAGACCAAATACTTAACGACGGACGTTACTGAGTCCAGCTCCATCAAGGTTAACGGCATTGAGCTCCCACGCACTTCAGTTTTTAAGTACTTGGGATCAGCAGTCGCGTCTGACAGCAAACTGAAGTGAATTCACGCGTAAGTGCAGCTTGGTTCAAGTGGCGCTCGTTGACTGGCGTGCTCTGCGACAAGAAGATACCAGAGCGCTTTAAGTCGAAGATCTACAGAGCAGTCGTCTAGCCAGTAGCGATGTACGGCGCTGAGTGTTGGCCAGCGGCCAAGGAAGTTGAAACGCGCCTCAGCGTCATGGAGATGAAGATGCTGCTCTGGACGCCTGGAGTCACGCGGATGGATCGCATCCGAAACGATGCCACTCGGCAGAAGTTCGGTGTCGCTCCGATAGCTAACAAGATGGGCGAAGCTCGCCTGCGATGGTACGGCCACGTTCTGCGTGGAAAGGAAAACAGCGTCCGCAAGATAGGCCTTAAGTGGAAGTGTCTGGAGAGCGGCCGAAGCAGCGCTTGTCTGATACGTTACATATGGACCTCAAGGTTGCTGATGTCCACCCTGATCTAGCGCTGAAAAATGGCGTCATGACACCAGAAAATAATGGACCCCGCTGCGGAGCGGGACAGACGCTAGGGAAGAAGAAGTTAGGCCTCGTGCATACTTCCCGTCGCCGCGATTGAATCGCGGCGATGAGATTTGCAGAGCGACGCGAAAGAATTTGAATTTCTCTGTGCTCGTCGTATCGCCCATCGCTCTGCAAGGGAGCACGACAGCGATCCGTCCAGGACCAAACGCTAAACACCGCGCGCGGCGCGAAAAAGTATGCCATGCCCGCGATGGGCGCGGGAAGCTATCGCGCATGCCGACCGCTGCTGTTGCGGCGGCCGCGGCGAAGTTTTCTTTGACTGCTCTTCCGCGTGCGGCGGAATGGCCATGAACTGAGCGCCGCGATGGCATCGCGGCGATGGAAGTATGCCCCCGGCCTTACACCTTTGTCTAGTGTCCTGTGCGTCATTACTTCTTCCTTTTATTTCACAGGAAGAATGAGAAGTAGTTGACGTTGAAATTAACATTTCAGGTTCTTTATTTCGTAAAGCTGGAAAGCTGCAGCGTGATCTGAACAAGCTGACAACATCATTGGCTCACTTTCTCTCACAGCGGCTGTGTGATTGCTTTTGGAATTGTTTCGCTGTCTGCAAATCTTGCAGAACCTGTTGGCATTCTCACCGATTCTTGGAAGATCACTTCCTGTTGCTTACTAGCTTTAGTAACAGCGCTGTCCCTCATAGGTTTTTCGAGAGCCGAAATCGAGAATTTTAAATCAAAAGGTTGAGTTGCTTGCTAATTCTTTGTTGGCTATGACGTTTATCTTTACATACATCTTGTTTCAGCCTTTGTTATGCTTTCATGAGATATTTCAACGCTATATGTTTTGTAACAGGACGCTATACGTATATGCGTATTGTTTGCTACGGTGTGATCTGTATCTACTGACATTGATAGTGTACTATGTCTGCGATTTGAAGGAGTTAATCCCATCAAAACATCGATACTGTACACTCTGAATCTTTACCGCGACATCGTCGATAACCTCATCCCAAATGCACCCTTCCTATTCCGCATTGTGCTCGCTCACCGCCCTTTCCAGGAAACGACAATGAATATCCTCACTTCACGAGGGCTGAGTTTGAGGGCTCTGTCAGCTATTGTGCTTAAACAGCACAATTATAGTAATCTAATATGGCGTGTTTTTGGAATCACTTTCTTCATCCTCCACTTTGTTCCATGTGTATCGCACACTAATGCTTCAAATGTCACTATATAGAATTATGAAGATTAGCTGATAGCTGCTCATCATGCACGGTTCAGATTGACCACATCGTCGTTTTTAGTGAAGTAAGAAGACCATCATCTAATGGTGACTTGTAGACACCACCACCTGTGACGAAATCACTCAGATTGCGTCCTTCTTGACCCCTATGTCCCGCCCTAAGTTCATAACTTTTTTACTCTCACATTCGTTGGTGGGCCATTCACTTGTGAGTTTGAACATCTTCAAATATTTTCATGGTCTACACAGTTTCAGTCCTTTACGTTAGAAACACTCAAGATTTGTGGCTGTATAGGAAACAATGTCTTATCGCTGAACGAAAAATTGATTTAATAAACAGTAACTGCCCTACAGCAGTTAGAGGCGGTGCTTTAAACATGATTTTGCTCTTTGGAGCTATTCTTACCACATTTTTTTCATGGATAAACAATTTATAACCTACTGCACAGATAAATCTGCACTTGGCTATTATCTGAGGCTATTATCTGACAAGACTAGTAATTAATCAAGCGGGCCATTAAGTCCTTAATATATACTCTCTGTCACTGAAAGTGGACGTCAGTTCGACATCATTCTATTTCCCACTTTCCAAGCTTGATTTGAAACATGCAAATTCTGCAATTAATCAACAAAAAGCACATAAACTTAATTTTATGTACTTTTTGGAGAATTTCAAAGATTCTTCAAGAAAAACAATGTGCCAAACTCACTAAGACAGTATAAAAAAACTGGTTGACCAGTATCTCCAGGAAGCCCATTGACTGCTTGAATTACTCCCAGGCACTTTGTTTCGTGTTCTGAATAATCCTAGTGTAACCTATTCATAATTTTTAGTTTGTTTTACGCTGAACTATTTTAGTTAGTATCGAATGTTGCAAGATGCTGTGGCTTGGTTATCCACGTATATATTAAATAAATTTGCAAAAATGGAAAACGAGGGGACCGTGGAATCAGAAGGGCAGGAGTGAACTCGGCCCTACATATCTGCTGCTTGCTTGTACAAATGTCGGATTGGGAATGACAGATCGATGCCCATTGTTTGGGCTACAATTCGCAACAATAGCAAGTGGTTATAACAAAATTCTGGAGCACTCCATAGAACGTTGTTGTTCCCAAATATTTTGGTGGACCCTCACTTAAACAACTTTGTGAATGTTTCTCCAGTTGTCAGAACAACTGCTTGAATTATAAGCTGTTACAACGTTGTTTTGTTGCGATCAAGATCTACGACCAGGCGGGACTGGAACCCGCACCTCCTGCTGACTGGGCGGGAAATGCTCTACGCCATTACACCGTTACATTACTTGAATTATACTATTACGTGAAGTCTGAAACCATTATAAGTAGTGAGTAAAGTTTGTGCCGCTATTCTAAGCGGGTTCAACGGTTTGTGGATTTGCGTTGATGGGTGTGCTCGTAAAAGGATACGTGGGAATGAGTTCTGTTTTTAAAAATGGCAGTTACAGAACTCGATTTCAAGCAAATGTTACCTTTCTCTAATTTGTTGACGTCGGCGTGCCAGGTTGTGCCAACAAGTACTACTTCGTTATACAGGCACATTCAGTGCACAATTAATTATCTTCTTAAAGGGTAATCAATTAACGTCACGTGTCGTGAACAACGCAGTAGACAACACAGAACGACGAGGAAATTCAATTGGGCCATTTGCTCTGCAATCTCGCAAGTGATATATTAGGTTGCCCGGAAAGTTCTCAGCTGTTTTTGTCACTATTTTTCATTCGTCTATGTTTAACTAAAAATTCAACTTGCATTGCGCATTAATGCTACTTTCTGTACAGAATTTTTCGCTCCATTCTTCGCTCCTTTTCTGACTAAATAATTTATGTTTCAACATTGTTTTATAATTCTTCTTTTGAAGGGTTTATTGAAGTATGCCAAAGGACCAAATCTGAACGATATTTTGTTTTAGCTTCAATCTGGGGCGATCCGCAGTCGAGACAGCTGTGGGGCCCAGTAGTGTTGGAGAAAGCACGGTGGTTCAGTTAACTTCGGACCGGAGATTTCGGCCTCGAAGATGACCCTCGCAGCGGTCCACCTAGGCCAATCCTGGACGATGAGTTGACGGAATAGGTGGAAGCTGAACCATCCCAAACAGTTCGCGGGATCGCAGAGGGCTAGAGGTAAGTAAAACTGATCTTGCGGATGCTTTGAAACGCCTTGGGAGGGCGAAAAAGCTCGAAAAGTGAGTGCCGCACGAATTGAGTGAGCGGCAAAAATTGTCGCGTTTCGTCTCTTCTCTACTTTCACGAAACAAAACTGACCCGTTTCTGGATCGCATCATCACTTGTGATGAAAAGTGGATTCTGTGTGATAACAGAAAACGCTCTGGGCTCCGACGAACCCCCAGGCAGTTTCCACATCGAACCTCTACCAAAAAAGTAATGGTCACAGTGCGGTGGTCGGCGGTTGGTGGGATCACAACTAGTGGCACCAGGTCAAAAGATCACAGCAGAGTCCTACCGCAAGGAAAGGCTGCGAGCAACGATACTCACTCGCAGCTACACGTGCGGTCGCGGTGCGGCGCTGCAGCAAGGGTACCTCTAGTTATGGCAGGGATGCGCACGAGTTGCACGATGCGCCCAGTGTGCTACAGCGCGAAGGCAAGTCCCAAACTGCCCTTGAACCGATTCGCTTGGGCAATAGAAGGAAAGCAATGGAATGCGACACAGTTATGGTGGAACGGGGTATGTCTTCTTAAGCTAAGAAGTAAGAGCTTCCTTAGTGCTCAGGAGTGGTATGAGGCCTAAGCCACATGTGAGACCTAAGCAGGTCAAAAATCTTTTTTGAGAGAAAAGAGGACGGAGCGTTGGCGCAAAACTCGTCCTACCCGCAGGCGGAGCAGCGAGGACTCCGCCGGGGCGGCGCACGTATTTCATAACATATTTCAATTAATTATTTTTCTCGAAAATAAAATTTTTATAAAATTGTAACACCCAGTGAGGCAGATGGACTAAAAAAAATTCAAGGAGGCTGTTAAGGCCCATGCACACTTCTGCGACACCGTGGCGCGGCAAGTGGGGCGACGGCTACCTCCGCGAAATCCGGCGGTCGCGGCGCGGGCGCGTTTAGAGCACAGTTTTAGGCAACGGGACCGACGTCCCCGTGGATGCCGCGCCGCCAGGAATGGTTTGAACCATCCCAGCCTGCGGCACTCGGCGCGGCGTCGCCTGCGATAGGCTCCCCGACAGTCGCAAGAGTGTGCATGCCCCTTACCTACGGCACGTGTCGCAATGTCGCGCCGCGGCCGTCGCGGCCCTGTGCTTCATTATGGCCGCGCCGCGCTGTCGCAGAAGTGTGCATGGGCCTTAAGGAAATGGACGACATGCACCGAAAATTGCGTCAACTTCTATTGATCAGCAGAAGGGTTCCTATTCCTTTGCAGGACGACGCCCGCCCACACTTTTCACAAACCGCTATTCGAAAATTGAACGAATTAAGGGTTGTAGTTCTGCCCGCCCGCCATATTCACCAGACCTCTCGTCAACCGAATACCACCTTTTCAAACAATTTCAGAACTTTCTCGCTGGTAAAACCTTCACCTATCGGGCCTAGTCAAAACAGCTTCCGTAGATTTTCGTATACCACCCAATTTTTTCGCTGGTGTAATAAGTCAACTGGTGTGCCGTTTGCAAAAGTGTGGTGATTCGAACCGGTTTTCCACTTTCGAAGTCGAATTTCGACTAAATCCGATACGATTTGAGAAAATTATGGTAGTTCAAAGTGAAGCACTCAAAACACTGAGAACTTTCCGGACGACCTAATATTTCTCTATATTTACATTTGCTTAGTCTCGTTGTTGGATTTGTTGTTGTTTCGACTAAAATACAATTTCGGTTGCTGTTTTGAGTTCGATCCACGCATGATAGTTGGCTTCCTTACAGGCCAACGTTTCGGCAGAAGCGATTTTTCCAAAGGCACCAGTGAAAGAGCACGAGCAAGGTTAAGTATGATTAAAACTCCACAGATGGCTACAATATGGCAAGTTCACCGACATTCTCAAGGTATTTCTCTCTCATGGTTGATTTTCGCGCTTAGGACAGTTTGTTATAACAGTTCCAGGAACGGTGTCCGGAACCTGGTTCCTTTACCTCCTAATGAGGTCTTAAACACGCTCATTTTGTTTAGGCAATAATTGGTATGCTCTCTATGACCAATTGCTTCAGCATTGGCTTTAAGTTTCTACTCAGTTCTACAGATCCTTGAGTAGGTCACAATCAATATTTACTTTTTTAAATAGGTATTTTATCTGTTAGACAACCTTTCTAATCTGTCGAGATAACCGCTGAAAAAACAAGGAATCAAGACTCCTCAGGAAGTGTCCATCATTGCTTCGGAATTGATAGGGTGTATCAATCCAAAATGAAGATGTGTTGACCATACACTATACAATCACTGCTGCGAGCTCCACGAGTGTTAAAGCATCACTATCAATAAGTAGATACGAAAGAGGCTGGTTGGTGTCTTCTTTCTAAATATAACATGTGTGCAAGAAAAGTGCGATGAGAGAACCACTCCGCTCACCTCTCGGTTGATGAAAAAGACAAAGCAACCACTCGCCCATGCCTTCGTATGTTGCTTATCACCATTATGGAGTTCTCAGCACAGTTCTCTAATGAAAGAAGTTCGCTGAAGCGTATAAATAATGGTATGATACTATTCTGCGATATCACGAAATATCACGACCATCCTACTCGCTTGAGCAACCACCGCAGTCCCCTTGTGCTTGAAGTGCTTTAGTGCATTCGCTGTCCTTCAAATTTTCTTTTCTTCAAAACTATTATAGAACGGTCCTTAGTATGTCACGTCAATGTCTGCAAGATACTGTGGAACACTACGAATATTTAGGGCTCCATGTACGAGAATGTGGAGTCAAGAATTAGTCTTTGCTGAAAGATCCAAGGGGGAGAGATTTGTTACGGTGAACTGGGGCATTACATGGGACACTGTTTGAATAGTGGCATCGGTTCATTGCCCGAACTCGAGCAACGTTCGATTTCGAACAACATTCGAAGAGCGCTCCCTGTCGATGATCGAGTTCGAGCAATGCTCAGAGCAATGCTTCGTAGTGTTTTCGGATTCGAATAGTGCTGGAACTGCAGTGATTTACTGTTTTCGAGTAAACGGATAAAAATCGATCGAAATTGAATGACCTGCATAAGTCAGCCAAAGAAGATACGTGTTTTTCCTTTCAAAACCCCGGATCAATGGGAGGCATGATCAGTCTATACAGGACACGAACAGAGAGCCTCGATTTTGGGTGCACGCTACAACCGGAGTCACCCACGATTGCGCTGCTACACTCATTAGTCGTGATATAGGCCACTTCACGGTTCATGTCGCGAATCTGGGCAGCATTGCGAGGTGGGGCGCGCTAGCCAGTCGGATCGTATCGAATAAGCTTGCCATGCAGAGGGGGGGGGGATGTACAATCGGTACCCCACTTAGCTGGTGCATGTTCTGCTTGGTTATGATTGGCTGGCTCGCTCCCACCTCCCAATGTTCTCCACCTTCACGACGTGAACCCCATTTCACTTTCTTTCTGTAATTTTCCTTGCTTAGTACGTCTTGACATCAAACCATGAAAAGGCGTTTTTGCACGATTCCTCTAAACAAATAGATATTCTTATCACATTGTGAGAGTTGTGCGAAGTACATATGATTCAGGGACCGCTGTCTAAAAGTTTCTTCGTAGCCAAATCAAGTGCCCTTTAGCCTTCGTCTTATCAGCTGCTAAACAAGTTTCACGGGATTCACTCTACGAACTTTGGACTCCATGTTCGTCAGGCAGGTTGAAAAGGAGAAATTAATTTGCCTATATGGGTAACTTGTATTCGACAGGGAAGTTATATGATAGCACTGCCATCATTCGTATGCATAGAAGAGATAAGCAGGAAATTGAAATGGTCAAAAATGTCGTCGCTGGCACATACGTCTTTCTAGAAGATTGTACAGCCAGTCAGTCACAAGTCGGTGACAGCTATAACAATTCTCTAATATTGCTCAACAAAACTAATCATGCTGCAGTTAGTAGAAATGGCATCTCTGCAAGTCGCCCATCTCTTTCTCATTTTTGTGATTTTCAACCTTCCTATCAGCATTCTTTTACTGTCATGCTACAGGGCTCACAATTAAGTGGTTAAGGAAGTAAGGGCAAGCGGTGTTAATATGAATTCTCTGCACATTGAATGAGGCTTCTGAATAGTTCTTCGATTTGAGTGACTTATCCCCTTCATAATGAAATCTGCTGCATACAGAAAAGTTCCTCAGCACACAGTGCTTGAATCCAGTTCTATCAGAGTGACTACTTCAGAGTTGTTTACACTATTCAAACCAAGTGACAGTCGAAATCTCAGTAGCTCGAGCGTTTGACTTCCTATAATTAACAACTGTTCTGCCTCCACCAGCTTTCATAGCACTTTTATTATACTTCTGGCAATGTAGATTGAGACCGAGTGAAATCTGCCGGTGTCCACTCAAACTCTAATCTTTAATAATTCAGCGGGAACAGTATATAGGCCTTCATAAATATTTGCAGTCAGTGATGTAGAACACGTCGTCCTTCGGAACTCATCGATTCGATGCGGTCACTAGGGCTAACATATAGTGCGTTTCAAAACTATGTATCCATCCCATAATTTGCCCATGTCTCGTTTCGTGTTCATTTCTCCAGGCCCACACGAGTTCCACTAGATTTCTTGCAGTCTAAAATGGGTATGCCCCCAGTTTCAGGAAATTCTTTCGTCTCACACCAGAATAAGATAATAGTGGAACTAGTGCAGGCCTGCATAAATGAACTCGAAACGAGACATGGGCAAATTATGAGGTGGATGCATACTTTTGAAACACACTGTACGCACCCCCTAACATAAGGGCTAAACCTACATAGTTTACAAAAGATGTTCGGAGAAAGGCATCTGTCAGAGTATTATGATGAACCTTCTTCGCTCAACAGACACAAAGAGCAACATATCAACCGTTCAAGGCTTTCACGATGAAGTCCGACATTGATGGGCGTTCTAGTGTTTTTCTGACGGCTTTGTCCTTGCAGCAGTTTCTCTGATCCTCGAACGTCGAGCTCGGAACTCCTGATGTCTTCTCTCACCTTCGTGAGTCGTATTACTCCGAGCGTCGTCCTCTCGATTCCACGCTGCGCGACGTTGACGACATGTTCATCCTGCTTTCGAATAGCCCAGGTCTCTGAGGCGTATATTAGGGCAGGAAGAGCAGTGGAGTCGAATAGGTGGACCAGATGTTCTTCGTCTTCTTCACGACTTCTTCGACGCTCTTGAATGCTTCCCAAGCTGCTCCTTTGCTTCAGCCCAGCTTCGACGCTAGGTCGCTGGCCATGTTGACAGCTGAACATTCGGGATGTTTGTTCCGTTGAGTGAGGATAGGGCATCAGAAACTTGTCCGTTCCTCATGAACATCGTCTTCGTAAGATTCAGCTGCAGTTCAACGTTCCCACACACACGATCCAAATCGGCCAGCATTCACTAAGCCTGGCTGATGCTCGGTGTTATGAGCACGATGTCGTCCAGTGAAGGGAAGAGCTGCTGGCTGTCGATCTTTACACCTACGCCATCCATTTCTAGGTAACACATGACGTTTTCGACGGTGGAGCTGAAAAGCTTTGGGGATATGGTATCCTTTTCCGAATCTCTCACAATGCATTGACGACGCCATCTATGAAGAATGATGAAATCTTCGTCATGAATCTGCTATGGAGCTCTCGAAGTAGTCCAATGTGCTGACTAAGAACGTTTTGTGTGACCAGGGCTGCGATGACCGCTTCAGTTTCGACAGAGTCGAATGCCTTCTTCACACTGATGAACGAAAGGCACAGTGGCTATACTTCGATGAGCTTGGTAATGGTGTGTTGGTCGTGCTGAATCCTCTCCGAAATCCTGCTTGTTCGCGTGGCTGTCCTTCGTCCAGCGTTCTGCTGTTCCTACTCAGGATGACTCGAGTGAACAGCTTGTAGACCACGGACAGCACGCAGATCGGGCGACAGTTGCTAATGTCGTGCACGTCTTCCTTCTTGCAGGGGACGGTTTTGCTGGTTCACCACCGGAATGGAACCTTGCACTTGAAGAGGTAGCTTTGATCCGCTTCATGGTGCTGATGAGCGCTGGCAGGAGGTTCTTCAGTGTTCAGGTCTGATCCAGTCGGGACCGGGTGCTGTACGTTTCTTCACTGACGAGATGGCGTGTCGGATCTCGGAAGGGAGAACAGAGGGAACGACGTATCCATCCTGTTACATTACAGATGTTCAAACTTGCCTTCAGCCAAGACTTGCGCTCCTCCCTCCTTAAGATTGCTCCGATAATAAGAAGCTCGTTGTGGTCGGTCCTTCTTATGGTTTCCGTTCTGCCTTCGTCCTGCAGGGCGATAACGTCATATTTGATGTTGCGGCTTCGGTAAGGCAGTGTCCGAAAATCCTGCTCAGATGCTATCGTACCACAGTTATAAGTGTAGACGAATAGGCACTTTCCGTGGCGTGGTGTGAGAGGGTATCAAGTGGTCCGATTCCAATGACGTCCTGAAAGTTTAACACCGAGGTTAGATGGCCCCTCGCCGGAGGCAGATTCAACCGATGCTGTAGAAGACCACCTTCTGCGCGCGGAATACCGGGCGCCTGTTCAGTTGTTTGAGCCATGGCGGTGGTCTGGTTACCTACATGTTCTTGGCCAGGAATAATGTGAGGCGCCCATACACGACAAAGCATCGCGTACTGCGTGACCATTTGTGCCGTTAGCCATCACTAAATGGATGTTCACTCCTTCACCCAAGGTGGCACATGAAGAGGATTACAATAATTACAAATGACATTTACAACGCAAATGTTGCGCACCTAAGGGGACCAGCAGAGGAAGCACGTCAACACTAGTGCGCTCGTAATACCTAGCGAACACTTCAAAGGACGGAAGTGAATCCTCACCCTCCCACCATTTCGCTCCATCAACCTTCATCTGTTGCTACCCTCTTTGTTAGGGCCTTAAGAATTATTAAATTCCTCAGCGAGAAGAAATTAATCTGATGGTAGGGTGCTTCGCCCATGTTCTCTGTATATCCGACACAATCCATCATGACATATGACGTTACGAAACGAATCAGCCTGCGGTAGGTTTTTCACGAACGAAGTCTATTCTAGGTTTCCAAACGCATTTCTCCGCTAAATAAAACCGCGTTGGATTCTTGGAGATAATCCGTTGCTAACCCTTCGACATCCAACGTCATAGGAGGCTTCCAATCTTAGGAAAGTGTTGTGTAGAGCCAAGTTTTTTGTTTTGTTTAATTGAGTGAAGAGGTGTTTGACGTGACCATGTGGTTAGATGGCTTCTCGAGATTCACATTTTTCAGCGAATTGCAGAGCTTCTTTAGTCTGTTAAACCTCAGTAGAATGACCTCAGACAAAACGGAATGGGCTTTAAAAGTCTTCAACAATTTTGGTAAAATGAAGCTGTTGCGTTCAGTTGTCTGCATGTGAGGAGGGCATGCGGTGATTCATGAAGAATTTTTCACTTCTGTCACTTCTGTGTTGGGTGTCCAAGAATGTCTACACTGCCAGAATTACCGCCGAATTGTTACAACCTTAGCCACACTGAAGTAATCAATCATACTAGCAGACTGGTGGTGCATGGAAGCGCAGTCGGAGGTTTTGCTGGCAATCGCAGGCACATGAATCCAGGTTCTAGGATCGGGTTTCCCCGAGGCCAGTCAAGCCTTCGATCCCTCCGGGGTCGGTGAAGTGGTTTTGAGCTCGTATAGGAATGATAAAACACTGAAATGTCTATCGACTAGTCATTGAAGCTCACTTACAGTACCACGCATGTCCTTTGGTCAATTACCGAAAAAGCCGTTTTGGAGCGTTCCAAAGCGGCTTTTTTAAATAACTTTTCTTAAATCAAATACTTATAAAAATAAGCATATATTTGAGCTCAGCAGCTACAGCTCTATCTATTGACATATAAATCTTAGTAGAGTTGAGTAATGCGTATAGGCCCGACACAATCGAGTGGGCGAGACAACCTGTAGAGCGAGCGAGCGACAGCTTGTAGGATGAGCGCTTGTAGAGTTTGATCGAAAATTTTTAGCCGTCCTAATCAGGAATTGCTCTGAGACTGTCCAGCTTGCCTTTGGAGTGCGCCGTGAACAATGCATATGGAAGCGAACCTATCAATCGACTGGGCGCGGCAGTCTGTACAGTGATGGTTTGGGGAGTTTCATCGGAAATTTCCAGCCGCCTTAATTAGGAATTGCTTTTAGACTGTCCAGCTAGCCTTAGGAGTGCGCCGTGAACAATGCATACGGAAGCGAACCTATCAATCGAGTGGGCGCGACAACTCTGTGAAGTGCGAATCTTTCCGGCTGCAGCTCAAGCGTTTTGTAGGCAGTAGAGTGCTTTAGAAGATTGCAGAAGTATAGCGCTGCAGCTTTTGAACAGGCGAAATTACAGCGGTGCGAAAATGCAGGTTAGTCTTGTGTGACACGATTTTTTCCGAATTCAGTCGACCACTGCGGGAAGACGCTATGAGCTGACTGCCTGAAAATGCATAGGCAAACAGAACACTTGAGGTGCTTTACGAGGAAGTGCTTATAACTTCTTAGCCGCTTAAACTGCTCTAGTCCCAGCTGCCATTTTAGAGCGGTGGACGGCGTACATTGCAGTTCCTTCCCCCCTTACTCGCCCACATTTGAGTTTTCAACACTCGCAATGACATCATTCTGTTATTGCGTTTAACTCTATTAAGATTTATATGTAAGAAGATAGAGCTCGAGCTGCTGAGTTCAAATACACTGCGTTCAAAAAGATAGGTTCACACTTGATTTCCTTGTTTCTGCACGAAATTCGGTTAGAGTCGATTCGAAAACTGCATCAATGAATTAAGCATGGCAAAAAACGTAGGAGTAAAAGACTTGAGAGAACGCAATCCTTTACCATTTCTTGCAATGACTGCAAGAAATGGTAAAGGATTGCGTGAAAGCGCTCAAGGTTGTTCAAACTCGAGGTTGTTCAAAGAGGATAGGCTCACCGTCTAAGAAGATAAGGCTAGAAAGGCAGGTCAGTTGCAATTACTTTGTTAGTCAATACTGGCAAAGTGTTAACAGTAAAATGGGCTGCGGTTCGATGCTATCAACTGAAGAACAAGCTCAAATCAAGGCACTCAGTGAAGCAAGACTAAGCCACCGCCGAATTTCGACGCAGCTGAAGCGATCGCAGGATGTGGTCAGCAAATTCTTAAGGAATCCTGATCAATGTGGGATGAAGAAGCCTTCAGGACGTCCCAGGATCTATTCCTCCCGAGATGAGAGACATAGAGACATGAGTATGATGTCCAATGCATCGGTCAGCCTGGAGCGGGTGCGCAAGAGCTTTACATCGCGAGAGGAACTGTCCAAAATTGCCTAATTTGAAACGGCAACATTCTACACACTCAACTTAATTCCGCCCCACTTTTGACTGCAGCACACAAGAAGAATAGGCTGGAATGCCTCTCCAACAACAAAAGCCGACTTTGGACTAAGGAAAATTTTTCTCCTCGTTAGATGTTACGTAAACTATTCCGATTTTTTTTCATTCAGGTGATTTTTTCTGACGAAAGGCGCTTTAACCTCGATGGGTCTGATGAAAGGCGCTACTATTGGCACTATGTTCGCAAAGAGAAGTTGCTTTTTCCATGGAGGAATTTTGGAGTAATGGTGTGGGCAGCATTTCACGCAGGAGGGAAAGTCGCTATTGCATTTACGTCGGCAAGGATGGACTCCCAAGAATACCAACAAGTGCTGCAAAACCACTTGCTTCCTTTCCTTCAGGAAAATGCCGACCAGAATTGGATCTTCCAGCAAGACAACGAATCTGTACACGCTAGCAGATCTACAAAGGATTTCCCCCATTCAATTGAAGTTCTCGACTGGCCGGCATGTTCGCCGGACCTTAATCCGATGGAGAACATTTGGGGCACCTGGTAAGAAGAATATACGAGGAGAACGTAACGTACTGTCTGCCGAAAGACATAGGATGGCGATTCTTCGAGCCTGGAACGACCTCCCCATTCGATCTCTGGAAAATCATGTTGCCTCGATGCCAACACGACTCATTGATGTAGCAATGAATTGCGGAGGACCAATTGATTACTAGTGATCACTTATTGTTTTATGTCTTTTTAATGAAGCTGTTGTTTCCTGGTAAACCTATCTTTTTTGAACAACCTCGAGTTGAATGCTTTCATGCAATCCATCCTCATTTCATGCAATCATTTCAGATTTCGCTCAAGCTTTTTGCTCTTATATTTTTTGCTATGAGCCACTGATCTCTATTCACTGATACAGTTTTGGAGTCGACTGCAACCGAATTTCGTGCAGAAACAAGAAAATCAAGGGTGAACCTATCTTTTCTGAACACAGTGTATATGCTTCTTTTTACAAGTATTTGATTTTAAAAAAGATATTTTAAAAGGCCGCTTTGGAACGCTCCAAAGCGGCTTTTTCGGCAATTGACCAAAAGACATGCGTGGTACTGTAGTGGCCCAAAAAGCATTCAAATGGCTTCCACGGTATCCTGTAAATTCAGAAAGCGTGGCCCATCCCTAACACAATTGATCGACGACGTCTTCTATTCCTTATTCTATTCCTTGTTTGAAGACTAGTAATCTGTTTGTAAATTGCGAGTGGTGAGGCATAGAATGCGGCTCCTCTAGGGTAGAGTAGGAACCAAACTGATAAAATTCATCAAAAAACAAAGAAATACATTTGCTTCGAAACAGACAAAATTATGAGCCATGACACTATGACGGATTCGAGTTATAACATTCCGCCATTCAGCTCTGTATGAAAGTGCTTTACATCCAAGACGTCTTTAGAACCACGGAATAAATAGATAAATTATTTATTTATTTATTGAAATACTCTGTATAAGACAGGAGTGAGATAAAATTGCAACACAACAAACACCAAAACTAACAAACAAAGGTAGCTCCTAAATATCTACTGACAGAGAATTTGTTTTGCTGCGATGCGTTTGAAAGAGTATTTGGATTCCGGGAGGGAGGTAGTCGTACTAAGTTGTAGATAGGCTAAACCTGCTCTAACTGTGAAAAATTTGGCTCTTACCGAGGTGTTAGGCTTAGAGAAGTACAATTTATATTGACTATCTCTGTTTGCTGAGGGACGCAGAGTATAGAACTGTGAAAAGTTGGCTGCGGACTGCTCCCTAAAAAGTTTACGAACCATGCACAGATCAAATAATTTTCTTCTAGATAGTAGACTCGACAGTCCAAAATACCACCTTCTTCTCAATAGACCTATTAAACTTCAACACCTTTTCATTAAAGCTTTTGGAAAATCTATAGTACTCCGTCCAATCTTCGCTGAGCCTAGCTTAGGTCAACAGACAGTTATTGTGATCAAGATTTGTTTGTTTTCCTTTGTTTGTTCGTTTGTTTTTACTTGTCTGTCCGTTTGTTTGTAGGATCCTATTTTGTTCTCTTTCTGTCGCTCTGCGTGTCTCAATTCAATTGGTTACATAAATTTTAGATGTATGCTCCCGACTAAGATAAATCCAGAATAGCTTTTCTCTTAGAAAAACTCGCCCCACCGAATTTCTATTATGCGTCTTCTTTCTAGACGTTCTTCTATTGTCTTCTTCTCTGAGCACCCACTTGTGTCTGTTAACGTCGCTGGCACTTAACGGCTTTCTATTAGTTTGTTTAATGGTCCTTTTATCCGTTAAGGGTTCGTGTAGAGGTGTGTTGGAGGAGGCGTCGACGTGCACCCGATACCAGCTTCCTGGTTCGGATTTAGCGCCTAGACCTAACAATAAGAGCCTTGCATCTCTGTGGGGTTGGTGAATTTGTGCCAGGCTTGTCTGGGAAGGATAAGGCGCTGACTTGTTCATCGGCTAGCCACCGCATGTCATTGTAAGGCCGAATACGCATTCATATCGCCTCCACAATACCCCGTAGAAGGGGAATGCGTGGCGCATCCCAAAAGGGATTGAATAACGCCGTCCTTTACCCTTATACTTTTTATCCGTTGAGCCATGCACGTGGTTGCACGTTGAAAACATGAGATTGGACGTGGAGTAACGTCAGTTAATTCCAATCATAAAATATGGGAGTTCAGCCACTCCATACGTGTTTGAATATTGAGTTTCAAGAAATGTTAATTCTCGTTATGCGTCTCTGAAACTGATCTCGGTGAAAGTCATGCGATAATGAATGTGTAATGGATGTAACCTCTTTTAAAGTCACAAATGTATGGAAAAAGTAGATGCGAGATGTGAACTTCCCAAAAGCCAACTATGTATTTTTGACCACCCAGATCTGGTGGATTCATTATCTCGATTCCAAAAATTAACTCGAACCTCTCTCAGAAGGTCCGAACATTCTGAAATTGTAACGTGGGTGAAAAAGCCTAGTTATGTAAACAAAATCATCTTCATAGCGCTACGCAGCGCTACCCGTTTCTCAGTACTCACTGGCGCAGTAATGCCCGCAGTTAACGAGATCGAGCTTGGGCGTTGGCGGGTTTCATTACAGCCCGATTTAGATTGGTTAATTGTCTTGTGACCTAATAAGACACGACCGAAGAAAGATTGCTGCACATACGTTTTCCGGAAGGCAATCCTCCTATTATTCGGTCTCGTGTCTTACTAGATCACATGCTACTAAGGAATGTTCTCGAGCAGGACATCGACGCCATTCATTCAGAAAGGTGAAGATTGATGTGAAGTGCGGACATGTCGTCCAGTTAGCGCAAACTAGAGGTCCGTCACAACGATGGAGTTGTTTGTAACCAACTCGTAATTTATGCCTTGACATTAGTTTGGCAAATATCTTCCTGTTCCTTGACATCGTGCTGCCATTGGCATTCAGTGAATGTCGGTCGAATTCGATCGTGTATGAGGGGACGATCGGCTGAAGCTGAGTCTTTCGAAGACGATCTTAATGAGAAACGTGCAAGTTTCTGACGCCCCATTCCCGCTCTGCAGAACGAACATCTCCGAATGCTCCAGCTACGTGTATCTAGGTCGCGAAGTCAACATGGCCAAGAACCTGGTACCGCAGCTGGACAGGAGGTAACGAGCGGTTTGGAGAGGTTTAGAGAGCATCCGTAAGTAGTGAAGAACGCAAAGAACGTCCGAGTCCACTGTTCGACTTGAATTCTTCAGTCTCGGTAATGTATGCCGCAGAAACTTGAACTCTAGCCAAGCAGGGTGAACACAGGATACAACGAAGAATCCATACACTGAAGCTGTCGTTTAGGTGTTGTCTTCAAAAGCGCGTACTGCTCGATGACACCCAATAGAAGAGAGCAGTCACCGACTGGATCCTAGGAGACATGCATAAAATGCAATGCCATGTTTGTTGTCTGGCCACTACAGGTCATTTGACAGAAACACCATTTAGAGGGCTTTCACAGGATGGCGCTGTCGTAAAACGCCTGTTGAGTTCGAAAATGGACCTACCGTCATCCAGGTCACCCTTCTTTCACTAATTCATTAACTTAAAAACCGAATTTTTTATTTTATGTTCATAAACCTTTGTTCTTCAATACGGCATTCATTAGACTTCAAAATTCAGTTCGTTCATCACTCACCTTTGTTGGTACAACTTCTTGGTAAAAATAGTAAAAAAGTTATACACAAATTTATCAACTATTACATATAATCTACACATCGCAATATTATTGTTTAAACTTCGTTGATTGATAATTGTTAACAAACTTGTGGTTTTCTTTATATGAACGTATACCATAGCAATAAAATAAAGGATTTAGATGGATTTAAAAAAACGATATTTCAAGTAGTTACATAATTTAAATTTTATGACGCAGCAATAGAACTAGAGAAGGTTTGACATCAATTAGAAGAACTAAAGGAAAGCGAAAATGTGAAACAGCAGGAGACCATGATTACATGTGCTCACGGTAGCGCAGAGGGAGGAAGTTCCGGCGGTAGCATGCGTTCAGAATCGAGTTTCTTACCAGCAGCTTGGATCTCGTCTAGGCCAGCTATGCTCTCCATCTCTTCTGGGTCGTGAAGAGAAGTGGTGCTACGGTTACCAGGACGTGGTAGAACACCGATCTATCCATCAGCTGACCATCGCACATCAATTTATAGGCGAAGTTCATATGCAAATCGCTTCCACGATTTTCCGTCGGGGAAATATGACTTGCTCCATCAATCCTAAAGGCGCTGAAATCCCAACTAAAGCGGGTACGGGAAGGTGCCGCTCACCACCGTGCTCTTGCTGGACGTGGCTTTCCTTTTTCATAATGACGTCTATCAAGGCACACATTACAACTGGAACGATTACAAGCAGACAATTGACTTCTAAGAATAGCAATGGAAGTGGAGAGAGACCAACGTGGGAAATTGCGTTTTTATGGCATAATTCCCGCCCAATAGGGTTTTTGTAAACGTAACAAAAACGTCATTGACTGCTGTCGGTGTTTCTTGCCTTTCAGAGTCGATACAGTGACCTCCTGTTACAAGGGAACCTGAAGTTCCAATGTTCTCGTCTTCATAAAGGGGCGTGAATATGGTGCAAGTACTGTGACGGATCGAGGAAAGGTGTTTCCGCCGTTCTAGTGCCTTAATCGCTCAATATTTTATTTAAATATTTTATCACAGCTGATAGGAGTCTTGGTACCATCACGGGAAAATATTTATTTTTAAGAGCAGATAAAATGCATAAGATGTCTCGAAAAACTTGAAGGATTTAAACATTTTGTGAGAACAAAAAGCTCGAATTCCGTGTCCTGGAATTCTATGGTTCAAAGCTCGAAAGCGTGGCAAATAAGTGGCAGAAATTAATGAAAGTCGGAGATCAAAGAACGAGCTGTCTAAAAACTCAGCATAAAGCACTGACAGGAAGCGTTCAAGCTAAAGATAGAAAACCCTGAAGTAGATGAAAGTCTTGCTCCGAATAGACGATCATCCATGAGAGTGAATAGAAGAAACGCCCAAACGATTATTTCACTTTTTTTTAGCAGAAGTAATGTGTGATGTTTTAAAATTTATCCGGATAAGTCACCTTCTTCCATAAGAGAACAGAATAAATTCACTTAGATTGTGCTCGAGAACCTAATGCTTTAATGAATACTGGTGCCGAAGGTATCCTCGGGATTCGTTCTTTAGTGGAAAAATGGAAGACATTTTTATCGAAAAGGTGGTCACACTACTACAAAGGGCTGTTTATTAACAAAGCCACAGCATGACTTACGGAAATTTTGGGAAATTTTGCCTGGAACCATCACGATGGTTCAAATCACCAAAAATTATGATTTTCGGTGTTGTTTGACGATTTTCTGCGCGGTTGGAGGAGGCGCCGCCTGTCGCCTGCATCCGATACCAGGTTCCTGGTTCGGATTTTCCGCCCAGGACAACCAAGCCTTCCATCCTCCGGGGTCGGTGAATTGGTACCAGACTTGTCTGGGAAGGATAAAGCGCTGACTTGTTCACCAGCTGATCACCGCAAGTCATTGTATGGTCAAATACGCATTCAACTCGCCTCCACGACATCCCGTAGAAGTAGAATGCGCTGGCGCATCTCAAAAAGAGACTGATTAACGCCGTCCTTTGTCCTTTTGTCCATTGTTATTTCATAAAGGATCGCAGTATTCAAACCACAGTATTCAACTACATTAAGAAAATACGCATAGTAATGATGAGAACCTAGGAAGAAAGAATAAGAATGTGTCAAAAATGTTTGCTGATACGATAAATAAAGGGTTCCCATCCATTCGAGCAGCAACTCCAAACAGTTAGTTCGACGTTAAATTTATTTGTACAACAATTTTAGGAGTTGTATTTAAAAGCAATGTTTCCTTCTTCTTAATTTACAAGTATGTCACTTTAACAGTGTTATTTTCCGGAGTTTCGTAGGATACCTTTGAAGTAAATATTGCAACGTGTGAAAGAAGATAGCAAGCATGCTTTCCTACAGTTCATGAGCACTCACTGGTGATTCGTCCGCAGATAAAAATTCTTACCACTGCCATTCATGGGCGATTATATACCTACCTATTTGAGAAGGTTAACTCTGGTCAAAGTTCCAATCAGTTTCCAAGCTGAAAGCGGCAGAAATCCTTATATTAGAGATTACTTCAAATCCCGAAGTTCAATGTAGAGAGAAGCTGATAATTATCTTGCAGATTCTCACTAAATTTGAGGGAATCTCGGCTGCCTTCGTGATATTCTTTCCTATCGTACGATCTTAATGAGAGGCTTAATCGTTGGCTTATAGCTGATTGTGAGCGCATTGTTCTAGAACGTTATGGGAGTGCAGCCTTTTCAAGCTGCTTGCGCAAATGCCGAAAAACGACGAACTACAAGAGCAGCAAGTACAGCATTACTGCTTGCACTAGCTCTTCTTGCTTCTGAACCCTCAACTCATTGAATTTAGTGTAGTTTGCCGACCTTGTTTCGAATGATCGGTTTGGAAGCAGAGCCTGGATCCATTGATTTTGTAAAACAGTTCTTTCCGCTGTTGTTACACGTTTAGACCGCGTTCGCAACGACACCATACGACAGAGGTTCGGTGTCGTTGCGGTGCCGACAAGCTACGCGAAGCTCTTCTACGATGGTGCGACCACATCCTTCATGCTAACGGGATACCGTTGAGGTCCCTGGAAAGCGGCCCAGAGGACGCCCGAAGCAACGTTGGCTAGATAGTTTGCACATGGACTTGAAGTTAGCTGGTGTCCATCCCGACCAAGCGTTTGATCGGGAGAAGTGGCGTCACCACACCAGAAGAGCGGACCTTGCTGCAAAGCGCGACAGACGCTGATGAAAATGATGATGATGATTTCCTTCCGTTGTATGTAGAGTGAATGTAGAAATGCTTCGAGCTTGAGGCCAAGATTGCTAATAAGTACTAATAGCATCATATTATCCGGCTAACGCTTTGGTGCCACCCCCTTTGCCAGAACCAAACAAACGAAAAATTTGGAATGGTTGTTTGTGCAGGAACCATTCTAAAGATTTGTTAACAATCTTGGTCTCGAGGTCGAAGCACTTCTGCGGTCGCTGTTGATCGTTATGCCAAGATTATGTGGCAGTCAGAGCGATAAAGCCACCACTGCATTAACCTCCTTAAATTGCTATTTTCACCTCACAATTATCATCACAAGTTCTCATATTCTTTCACAATTTTCATATAAAGCTAGGAAAAGCATTTGAAACTAAATTGGGCCTTTGTAAAATGGGAGTGAACGCCTGCTAAAGCAAAATAAACATTCTTCATTTCTAACTAAATACTTTTTAGGAAAGAAGCTTAAAATGCTCAAGATAGCAAATCACTTCGACTTTTCTTTTTGAAAGTTTAAGTCACTTTAGCTTGGAAGTCAATAAGGAAAAGTAAATTCATTGTTCATGTTGTTCATGAATTTTTTACTTTCTAAAAAGTGTTTTTTTTGTAGTGAAATTGCGCAGCAGCTCCCCTATTGGGGATCACGATTTTTCATAATCGACAACGATATTTCTGTTTGTATGAAGTTTCTTATAAACCTAGGAAAAGCGTAACTCTTCACGGCAGTGCTCTAAGATAACAGCATTCCTACGCTCTATAGCACTGATGTACTATAGTAGTGTATACTGATACAGTATAGTAGTGTATACTGTACTGATGTACTATAGTATATAGTGCGTTTCTGAGCGAGTGCACAGTGCAATCTTCTGGTGCGATAAATTAAAATTTTAAGTCTTTTAAGTTCTCAATAGATTTGAAAACATTTATGAGGCTGGATGAAAATGAATTTTAGAACTCGATAAGACTGGACACCATGGTTGGAGATATGATGCATTTTTGAAGAAGTTTGTACTCGGTTTTCTGTTGGAAACGCCACAGTTGGGGTTGAAGAACCTGCAATTTGAGATGAAAGGCTTCTACTTGAAAGGGTCTTCTTGGACTTGAAAGCTATTCTGCCTGAGAATAGATGTATTATGGTTTTTTACCATGCTTTTGTTTTCTGAAGCTTAAGGTCCTTTCATCCCGTTTACACGCTCTAACGAAATCTTTTGCGAGAGCTGCGTGGAGAATTCGTCAGCGAATACTCCGGAACATGATGTTTGAAAATGTCTTTCTGTGTTGGGTTATGAACATTTTGATTACGAAGAGTTTGAAGGCCTTCTGGTCACACCAGTTAGGTGTGGAAAGCTCGCAGGTAACAAGATTTCTCGAATTGTAAACCGCCATCTTCACTGATAAAAACTCAGATTTTATTCAATTGTTAGTGCCACCTAGTCGGATAGGCTGCAAGTTAGTATTTAGCATTACCCTCAGGCAAAATATCAACTGCAAAGAGCGAGGAACGTGAAGCGAGTACAACCAGTGCCAAAATGCACTGGTTGTACTCGCTATTTCGGAACATATTTCGTTCAAGGAGTTGCCCCTTCACTGCCTGCTTCCTGAATGACGTTGGGAAACAACATTTTAGCCCTAGAAACTTTTCCGCTTACCGAATGATTCATCGTTGTCGGTATTCAACAATCAGCGTTGATTACGTATTAACCTTGTCACTACATTTCTGTGGTACTTTAGAATTGTTTGATAGGGCACGGTAAACTGCGGCGTAATACAATTTGAGACCTCTTACATATAGGCCATAAACTGCGAACTTCGTCACTTTCACAAGTTGTGAGCTAGACCTGGAGAAGAAATGAAGGTAAGTGGCATTAGATTTCAAAGCGGAGTGATACTTATGCAGCCAATTGCAGTCATCACTCAAGTATTCATCAGAAAACTCGGTAGCATGCGTCCCTCTCGGTCATCTAAAATGCCATTCATAGGCTGTTATGGTCTACAGTGATCTGGCTAACCGGTAGCTGGTAATCACAGAGTCAGAAGAGTCTGCCTTCATGTCACGCCGAATCATTGCAATCAAATGAAGAGGACTTTCAAAGATATAATTGCACCTTTATCTTCAATCAGAAAATTTGTGTATGTTCAACAATTTTTAAATGCTCGGTTCACCATGTGTCTTTCAAAACCGACGTTCCGCCGTTTATCGAGATGCAAGAAGATGACGGTGTCGGACTGCAGTAGCTGCCACCTTCTCGTCGTCATCAGTTTGTCTATCTTCAACGGGCAGAAGGGTACGATTGAACTTGTGCAACAATGGCTGTCCTTCTTTGAACATGTGGGACACTTGCTAGGTGAGATCGACTGGTCACCCATTCTCGACTTGTGGACTCGTGCTATTATATGCTCTCGTAATTCCTCTCTGGTTGGCAAGGTTCATTCCTCATGTAGCCAAGGGTCCTATAAAAAATCTGCAAAAAATAAAAATGTTATACATGGAGAGGATGAAAGCTCCTACGGACCGCATTCTTGGCAGCCCATAGCGGAATGTTTGTAGGGAAAGTTGGGAAAGTGAGTGATAGATACCAAGCAAAGAATGAACATTTTAAAAATGCAAAAGTTCGGCAAGACACGGGATTCAAACACCTGATCTTGTGCCTTTGGCGCACCACCACTTCCCACTGAGCAACCGAGGTGCCTAAGGGGTATCTTTCACCATCCCCTCCCTTTATCTCCACGTGGGGCACGCATAAAAGTGTGAGGTGCCTACTGACAGTGCAATGCAATACTGGACTTTCATGAGCCCCTTACTTCTTGGCTTCAAGTACTTTGCAAAAATGAAACATACCTCTGTACTAGCTGAGGGGTGGAGATTATCGCGGTGGTGTTCATTTTCGATATTTAGACATAAGCCTGAGACGGCCCCAGGATGAGTTTACTGAACTTTCTTCACCCTAACTTACTGCTCTGAAGATTGAATCCAGACAAGATCATCGATAGGACTCGATGGATTTCCCTCATATACATATGTAACCCGGCACCTCGTTGACCACTTTTTTACACTCTCCAGACACGAAAATCGACCAACAACCGCGTATCGGATGTCGTGGAAATAAGTCCCGAACATTTGCCCAGCCTTCCCTCCATTAGCACTGCCACTTGTGCGACGCTACCACAGAAGTTCTGAAAATACTATGAGATACTGTTCTCACGAGAGTGAGCTCTATGAGCTGGTGCTCAAACTGACGAGTTTGTGCTATCACATGCTTTAAGCCATCTACAAAGCTCTCCACTCTGCCATGGCCTCTCCTCCGATCTCGTCTTGTGTCAGTTTTTTCACTGGCGCTCTTTAGAAAATCTCTTCCTAGCCAAACACCTAGGCGCACGATCCAAAAATCGGGCTGTCACGAAAAAATTAGTTTTTGGCAATCATTTTGTACATTCCATATGCGCTTGAAACGACATATATTTCTGAACGTAAGGGTATCAAAACCTCCTCTGCAGTCGTAAAGTGCAAGAATTAAACGACGGTGGGAAGATTCAAGGTTGTACAGAAAACTACCGGTTCTACCTGCTAATTTGCAAAATTTAAATAATTTTTTTCTGTTCTGAACGTAAAGGTAGGGGGTCAGCAACGGCGCTAGTAGCTAGAAATGATTTCCGCTACGAATTCTGTGCCTACGCGATACAGCGAAGCTTACTTTTTTGAAGAAGACGGCTAAACAAATCTTCTGTTATTCTTCTATTCAAATGCCAGTTTCTATTTCTTCTGTAAATTTTATTCACCTTTTCGTTTTATTTAGGTTATGTAATTCTTATTCTTCTTCTTCAGCGTTTGTCCCGCTTCGAGGCGGGTTCCGCTCTTCTGGGGCCGCTACTTTTCGCGATCAAATGCTTGGTCGGGGTGGATACCAAAAACCTTCAGGTTCACATGCAACGTATCAAGGAAACGCTGCTTCGGCCACCCTTTAGGCCGCTTTCCGGGCACATCTATGTTGAGGACAATCTTCCGAACGGTGTCACCACTAGCGTGAAGAACGTCGTCGTACCACCGAAGGCGTGCTTCACGTAACTTGTCAGCAACTGGAGCGACACCAGACCTATTACGTCGTTACGAGTACGGTCTAGACGCATAACACACTAACCGTCCAAGGCATTACATTTCGTTCCCATTACGCTGAGACAAGTCTCAACCTCTTTGGTAGTAGGCTGGCACTCACAAGGAAAGGCTCCCAACTCAAGGTGGGCTTCTGTGATGCTATTTTGACAGGATGTAGGGCCGTGTGAGCGGAGTCCAGAATTACAGTTAGTTTTGGCTAGCTCTTTTTTACCGACTTGAAAAAGAGGTGTGAAGCGTGTGCGCAACGCTCATCAATCCCTATGACACCGCAGGAGATATTCCCTGATGGCGCAGTCGGTGGGACTGCCGTGTCGTAAGAGTACACAGGAGGGTTTTAGTTCAAGTCCACGTACTGCCAAAATTTTTGCACAAATTAGTTCGTTGTTATTACGCTTTCTCATGATCAGAGGACCTAATTTTAAACTTAACGGTTCAGACTGTCGCCTATTTGGCGACAGTCTAGTTGTGAACAAAAACTTCGAAACGAATAACGGATAATGCTCTTTTTGCCGAAAAATTGTCGGAAGAGGAAAAAACGGATGAAGAACAAACACTGAAAAATAGAGCTGTTTAAATGGTTCTATTTCAAACTGAGACGAGTATAGTGCAGTCGGAGGAGGTGCCGGTTGTCGTGTGCACCCATATATTTAGTATATCCAACTTGAAATGGTATTGCATAAACTCGTAATCTCAATACGACTATTTTTTACGTATCGTTTCCAGACTCTTCGTAACACGCCATAGCCCAGCCGATAATCTCGATTTGTCCTAGCGAATGCCGCAAGAGGTGGATCTTCCACGAACGAGGACTTATCGAGGTCTGTGCGGCTGTTTTCACTCCTTGTATAAGTCCTTAAGAAGATCCTGCGCAGTGTTCTTTGACGTCTATGTCACCTCATTTGATGTCAGATCTCATGCAGCTTTTGGCCTGGGAATAGCTTCATGTTGATTTCGCCTTCCATGTCGCCCACAAGAGCGTCTCACATAGATAAGCGGATGGACGACGCATTGAGACCACTTGCATGTATTTAAAGTGAACCAAATTCAGAAAACAGCACAACTCGATGTACCCCATCATAGGGTCTGTGGGTTTCGGCCTATCAGTCTCATTGCTTTTCCTGCCACAATCATCCATGTTTGTTTTTGGACACGGAAAGCGGGTAACATTGAGTGTGGTGCACTCAGCAGTCAGCCTCAATTATTTGCTATCTCAGCTGGAGATCCTATGCAGGCTTGTGTTGCGCAGATTCCTCCATGCTCCCTAAATTGGTATAAATATTTACTGGGACAAAGAAGGTGAGTACTCTTCTTCTTCTTCTTCTTCTGTGCATTCCGTCCCACGGATTCGCAAGTCTCGATGTTCCTGTGAGACGTCGTCACCTCGTCCTATCAAGGACGTCATCTGCTGTGGCGTCGACTTCGTCGAGATCTCTCTTGATGAGGTCCTCCTCCTTTCCCTCCTGACTCCTCTAGGACGTTTTTCGGGTGCCTCGAACTCTTAGACATACCTTATGTAGTGACTCTTTGGTCCTCTGAGGAGTGTCCGTACCACATCAGGCGCTGCTCCCTCACCTTCAGGTAGTTCGGGCTATCTCCGCTACTGCCCTAGCATCCTCACTTCGCAATCTATCCCAACGGGTTCTTCAAATGCCCACCTGAGCATCCCTAGCGCTCACCGCAGTAGAGAAGGACAGGCGTCATTACTGTTCTATAGTTCTTCTTTTGAGTGTCCTGGAGCATCTGCTGTCGAGGAGAGTTCCTGAGGACTCCCTTCACTCCCGCCAGGCTAGTCACTTCCGAGGTAGCGGAATTCCTTTACCTTCTTGATTGCTTCCCTTTGGTAGTCTAGGATGGATCCAGCGCACCTCTGCTCAGAGCTGGCAAACTTCGTCTTCTTCACGCTCAGTCTCTTGTTTGCAAAAACTCACTGCCACAGCTGCACCTTCTCCTCCACTTCCTGTCTATCGGCTATTAGGGCTATATCGCCCACGAAGGTGATCGTTGTGAGTGGTCCTTCCTTAAGGTGGTTCACTATACAGAGACGCTTCAGCAGGAAGAGGAACGGACTCTTCCCGCGTGGAATTCTTGGGATGGTTTCAGCAATGCGTAGCGTGGCGTTTTCGTAATACCTATCCTAAATGTGGACGACGGGCGCGTACTCATACGCCTTTGAAATCTAACGCTGCATTTAAAATCATAAAGGAAAAAGGATGAAATTTCTCTTTAATCAATTTCTCTGCGGAATACGTTGCGCATTCAACTCCATACATAATGTCGTAGAGACAACTTGAACGAGTATACGGTCTCTGTATTGACTTGCGGTAAGACACGTATGTTGACGTGTTGTTGCTGATGTTAGGTGGATGGCTCTTTACTGTAGATCTTCAAAAAATAACGGAGATCCAATACTAAACTCGTGAGCACAACATTTGGTACGAATGGAGCCATGAATGCAGTGGTTCACAGATGAAAGGGTTGGAAAGTTGTAGGACAGTTCAGCGTTCCGTCCTCCCCAGACAAGTTTGGTGCGATCTCATGAGACCGGGAGGGGTGAAAGGCTTGGTTAGTTTAGGCGGTACACGACCTCTCAAACCTACACTCGCGGTGCTGGCGAACATCGGCCTCTCATTCGACGGCACTAGCCGTGCTTCTAAATCATCAAAGCTATTTAAAACTCCAGATGGGGATAAATTGACCTCCAATTTTTACCATTTTCACAACGATTTCACCGCTGAAGCCTTTCTGCAGCTCATCTGGTTGTCTAACCGTTATTATTTAAAACAGCTACGCCAGTAGAGATCTTTGACTCCCGTATGAATCACAATCATACAAGGGCCCGTGGTGAATGGCCTTTACCTTTAGAGACCTTTGTTCTGCTCTTGGGAGGTAGCCTATTTGGACCCCCACCGAGGTGTCTGAACCCTTAGTCCACCGAGATGTCTGAACCCTTAGTAAATCGCGTCGAAATGATCGCCTCAATGCCTGCGTTGACTCGGCTACATAGCCGCATGTGTCACGGCCACAAACTCTGCAGAGGGTGCTGCATTAACAGCAACCCCTTCTCCTTGAATGGAAGTATTGTCGAGATTAGCGCTAGGACGTGGGCTATTCCTTGAAGCGATTAGGCGCCACGAAAATAGGTGCGATGCCTTAGGTTTTAAGGGATGAACAACCAGAAGAATCTTGTATACGTCAGTCGCATATCGCTAGTTTACATGTCACCGGATTAGGCCGGCTACTTCCAGGAGTCGAGGATTCTCCTTGGTAACGTACAATGTGTTAGATTGCGTATAAAGTTTCCATCGTTTTCAGTTCTAAGTGCTCCCATCAACTAATTATGTTTGTTACTCAACGGCCGGGTTGAAGACCTTATTGCGTAGAAATCACATGGTTTTAAACACGTGTAAAGTGCATAAAATGTCTTTTTAAAATGTTGGTAGTTTAAATAACAATTCGAGACAGCGAAGAGCCCAATGTTCGTGTCGTAGAGCTTCATGGATTGTGTGGCGGAAACCTTTTCTCAGGATTAAACCTTTATCTAGAGTTTACGTTCTGAAGAAGTTATTCAAAACTCATCCACGAAGTTCTTTGAAAATAACCGTTTTGAATTAGAGGTAAAGAGCTTAAGAGATGGAAGGCCTTGCTCAGAGCAGACGAACTTCCTGAGTGACAGGCATGAACAAAGCCCGTATGATGCTCCACTAATGTAGCTCAGGCTTTGATGTACCGACTACCCCGTTGAACCATCTCCTAGCATAGGAAAATAAAGAAGTTCACATAGCATTAGTCTAGTCTGATCTGGCAAACAGAGTGACAGCAGCAACGCCCGAAACCTTTCCTTCCTAGAAAACATTTGTTTAAAAAATTATGCATGTTCTGCAAAGCCCTGGCCATGCACATCGGGATAGAAGGTACTGATAGTGAGAAAAATTCGGACAAGAACTGTGTTCTTATAACTATTGCAATACATCCGGAACACTTTCATAGAATCGTTTTGGTATCTAGGGACCTTTATTTTTATTAAACATATCCTTTTATTATTTACATCTCTACATTTTCATCCGTCACAATAGAACCCAGTATGCAATCAAGTTCTGACAATGAGAATGCTGTTAAGATTCTGAGGACAAAGTTTGAGAACTTGCTATAATGGCGTCCTGCTCAGGTAAATAAAGAGTTCCTATCGAAAAGAATGGCAACTCCAAAAATTCACCGTTAAAATAATTTATTTATAAGCTGTAGGATTTGGAGCCGAGAGGTCTATCTTCTCCTGAGCGTTTAGATCCGCGCAGTCACAGGGTTCGCTGTTCTTGTGATCTGTCGCCACCTCTTCTTATCAAGGGCGTCTTCTGGCGTGGCGCCGACTTCGGCGAGATCTCTCTTGATGAAGTCGTTCCATCTTTTCTTTTGTGTTCTTCTCGGAAGCTTTCCGGGTGCCTCGAAAATCATGGCCAACCTCATGGGGTGATCCTCTGGTCTTCTAAGGATGTGCCCGTACCACCTCAGGCGCTGTTCCTTCATCTTCAAATGGATAGGGGCTGTCTTCATCACTGCCCTAACATCCTCGTTTCGCACCCTGTCCCGACGGGTCCATCCACACCTCAGCATCCTCATCTCCGCCGCGTGCAGTTGCCGCTCCTGCGCCTTACCCAGGGCCCAGCACTCACTGCCGTAGAGGAGGGCAGGCCTCACAGCTGTTTTATAGAGCTTGGATTTGAGTGTTCTGGACCACCTGCAGTGGCAGAGGATCCCTGTAAACTTCCTCCATTTGAGTCATGCTGCGTTTATCCTTCCCCTAACCGCCTGCTCCACACTTCCTTTCTCGGATAGATCACTTCCGGGGTCTGTTTGTGCGTAAATTTCACATTATTCCACTTCTACAGTGTTATTTTTCGGACAGAAGAAATGCCACAAGAGAATGTCAAAGCTGTGTTCCAATAGTTCGTGAGATCTAGCTGTTTAACTGTTTACGTCTAGAAATTTTTCGCCAGTGTGTTTGCTCAGCCCTTACAATTCTAAGCGGTCTATAAGAACAGCTATGTAAATTCAGACAGTCTTTTCTAGAACTGAGAAACTGACATTTATGCAGAGATATCTCAGTTTGAATGCGACATCTTCAACGCGACGCTTTTTCGACCTACCCAACGCACTAAACTTTTCACTAAAAGGTCGCACTCAAAATTTAATCGGCGAGATAAGCGTGCGTCCGGCCCTTGTGGTCACAAACCCGTCGATCGCAAGTGTACCCCATCGTCATCACACCACGTCACGTCTTCTAATTGACTACACGAACATGCTCCGCCCTTCGTTGGGAACACCCCTCCCCCCACCCCCCCCCCCCCCAAAGAACCCAGCTTGAATCCGCCTATTTTCGATCTGAGACGCTTGGTAGGTCCGCGATTCCCGGGGTTGGGCTGTACCTGCGATCATCTTTAAACCTTCAACTTCTCTTTGAATTGGATCGTCCTAAGTGGATGACGCCCTGACATATAAAAGCGCTGTAATTTCCTGCCCATAAAGGTTCTCTTTCCTGTTTGCTATTGTCCATTTGAGCTAGAGTGATTTCCTTCTTTATAACCTACTAAATATTCTGCATACGCAGCATTTGCGCATGCAGAATCTATATTTGTCAATGCGTTTGTTTACAAATGGACCAAAATTCGACTGACTTTGAAGCGAATGCGTTTATGAGAATCATATCTATCTAATTATAGATGTAACACAGACCTTTTGAACTTCAAAAGATGACTTGCAACCAAGTTTACCAAATTCTGCGATGTGAACCCTTTCCATCGCTCTTATTGCACGCCCCAGCATGAAAGGTTCACTTAAAAAAATCTTCCTTAATCCTCCTGAAACCAGATTGCGTACGTAACTTTGTTATTTTAGTCTGTTTTATGAGCACACTTAAGGTCAATAAATAATAAATAAATAAATAAATAAATAAATAAATAAATTTTGTTCTTAAAGGGGTGGTGCCTACTTTACACTAAGGTGACAAAGAATTTTGCCGAAATGTTGAATCAGAGCATGCAGTCTGTGGCCGTGCTGACTCAGAACGCACGTTCTACTTCTACTGGGTATATTGAATGGGATTTTGGCCCATAGAATGCGGTGGATAGCCGATGGACGAATTATTGTAACATCCTTCGTAGACAAGTCTATGTAGTGCCAATTAACAGAACGCGTGGAGATCGAGGGCTAGGTAGGAATCTGTACTTGTCTCGAGTTATATGCGACAGACCTCAAAATGCAGTTTTTAGTTTGATGTGGAGTAGTTTATTTTGTGTTTAAATTGTCTCCTACCGCCCAACCAACATTTATACCATGACATCCTCATCCTAATTTCTACCTAATTATTCCATTCCGTTGTTCGAATAATTAAATATGAAAGACATTTTATTTGTACCTACAATACCGGCCTTAACTTTTGGTCTTTGGGCGGAAAAGGCGAAAAAAAAAACCGCCTTTTCCGCCGCTTTCTTCAAATTGAGCACAATGTAAATTCAAACACATATTCGTGATCAGCAGCGAGCCCTCTTCCCGATGAGCTGCAAAGCACATAGCGAGCGCCTAAAAACTGGCTCAGTGACCTAGTTTCTGCCTGGCGCGGCTGACCCCTTCCCTCGCGGGAGATAATTACACCCACAGCTCCCAAATAGCTAATGAAGGAAGAGATTCGGCCTCTCTACGCGTATTTTCCACTTTATGTATAGTAACACATAGTTCTTTGGATTCCCTAGTTTCTTGTGGTCACAATGATTTTTTTTAAAGAATCCGATAAATTAATTTGCATTTGTTTCAGAAAATGTGCCAGTTTGGAGGACCGTAATTTTGGAATATCAAGTTTATATGTGCGTACTACTACTCATTTTCCCGCTAAACGTTATAGTTGAAATGAAGCTGCGAAAGTGGAACCTCTGGGGTTGAAATTGCTTGTAATTGTACGCTGGCAAAGTTGCCCACATGCCACTTCTTTGCAGTTAGCTGCACACTTTTCGCATGATTAAAGTGGACATAAAATCGTTTCTTTGAAGAAAGAAACATAGACTTTTGGAAACCTATGAAAACACCTTCTGATCCTCTATGGGTGAAATTTCGACGAGGCTGGAAGACATTTTGGCCACGTAGTCACGAAGCAAACTCACCCCACATGCTATCAGAGTGTCATTTTAAAAATTGTTCAAAAACGGGAAAATAATCTATGAGAGCATTCCCTATTCAATTCTGATTCGAAGAGTGGTTCGATTTCGAATTTTCGTGCGTTTGTACCTGTTTATTACAAGTGGAAGTCCAATAGCCCTGGTCGGGACCCAGATTAGCTCCAGAGCTAGTCCACTCTCCTGCCTCTGTGACCCCTCGCGCCATCTGAGGACGCCGTAAATCTCCTAACTAGAGTCTTCACACTTTCGGTGCTCCGGCGACGTATTGATCCTTCCAGACGAGGGTGGAGTACCTAGCGTGCACCAAACAAGGTTTGGATACTACGACCTCTCCCTTTTAGTTAGACTGCTTGTATTTTCTATTTCGTATTTAGCTTCTACAAGTGTTGGATACGTGGCGTATCCCAAAAAGGCTACTCAAATTCGCTTCCCCTTCATAACTTTCTCAAAACTTACGGCTTCGGTTTTCCAATCATCCGTTTATTACTTTTCATAGTGAACCTATCATCTTCTTCATTTTACCTCCCAGAAGCTCCACTTTTGTTTGACTGTTGCCTGATTATTTCACAATAAACGTTCATTAGGATTGAGGTTAGGGACGGACTTAACCAAACCGTGGTTGATTCAATATATTGAAGTTTGGGTTTGAGGTTTGAATCTTGACCTGTTTATTGAATGATGTTTTAAATCCCAACGACTCCGCCGACCGGCAGCGTGACTGAGTAGTCGCGAACGAAATAATTAAAATAAAAACAATAAAATTAATAATTCATAATTTTAACCAAAATGTATTCCTGTGCTGCCAGAAAGGAAGGTTTTCTCTGATGAAAATATAGAAATAGGTCTATTACTTGATTGTGATGCTAGGAAAATATAAAAAATAGGAATACGCCATGCACTCCTTTCCTACGGTATTCGGGGAGATCAATAACAGTCCGCCGATCCAAAGTGCGAAGACCCTACTTAGGCGATGTACCGCGTGCTCAGATGGCACGAGGGGTCATGACGGCAGGCGAGCGGACCAATGCTCCGGAACCAATACGAGGCCCGAACCGAAGTTTGGGCATTTCACCCCTCACAAAACGGTTTAAATAAATATAAAATCGAAATCGAACCGCCACTCGATTCAGAATCACTGAGAGCATATGGATGAACATTATTTTAGCAAATTGAAGAAATTTTTAAAAATCGTGCTTATTGTGCTTGAGCCCGAGTTTGACGCCAATTTACGACCCGGAATTCTTTTGAGACTTTTCCAAAAAAAATCCAATTTCAAGCTTGGAAGCCCTCATGGAGTTTTCCTTGTGTTCTTAACTTGTAGGATTCTTGCACCAAGTGAAGCAATTTAGAGCCACTTGAACTGCAAGCAAAACTCGACTGTTGCTGCCAAAAGGTGTCACGTGAACCCCCTTGGCATCACGTAGATCTTGAAGATTTTCACGCAAAACAATTTCTGGCCGCATCGCAGTTCTCTGCAATGTGCTTCAACGAGTAAGCCAATGCAAGCTTGCTGTTTCAAAGTTATTGACCTCCAAATTCGTTAATTTTCTCTAAGTTGACTGGAATAAAAGAATCAGATTCTTTAAAAAAATAATATCACTGTGACCGCGAGGAACTAGGGAATCTGGACAACTATGTGATATTTCCTATAAAGAAGACAATAGGCTTTAAATTAGGACAATCTCCTCCTTCTTTAACTACCCAGGAGCTGTGGGTGTAATTATCTCCCGCGAGCACAGGGGTCAGCCGCGCCGCGCAGAAATTAGGTCACTGAACTATTTTTCAGGCGCTCGCTATGCGCTTTTCAGCTCATCGGGAAGAGAGCTCGGTGCTGATCACGAATATGTGTTTCAATTTACAATGCGCTCAATTTGAAGAGCGCTACAGAAAAGCGGCGGAAAAAGCGGTTTTTTTTCGCTTTTTCCGCCCAAAGACCAAAAGTTAAGGCCGGTATTGTAACAGTAGCACTAATGATATTTACAGCACACTTATGAACGTCTATAACGTCTTAAGCCTAGATATTACCCATGGCAACATCTGCATCATACTACAAACAACAGGTGCAACTATAATACCTTTACTTTGACATGGAGTAGATCTTCAACAATAGAACAAATACTAATGTCAATCAAAAAATATAATACTTTTATGTTATGGTTTAGAGAATTTCTCGTTTTAATACCAATTTGCTAGCTGATGTCAAAAAACGGTCTATGCTGAAACTCCAGCAAATGCTAAATCTCCTATCAAAATCAGAAAATGGCTCAATTCTCGTTTAATGTGTGCATAAAATCAGTTTTGCCCAGAATAAATACGATCTAGACTATGCTAGTATTCAAATAAGGGAATCGATATAGAAATGCTGTGATTATTTATTTATTTATTTGAAACTGCACCTTATGTGCGCTCATAAAACATGGTAATAACAACAAAGCAAACTTGCACAAATTCTGTTATCGTACGCAGATCAACACCATAGTATCAGCATGCACTGCAATCTCCTATTTTTCCATTTTCTTCCCCGGTGCTTTGCAGCCAACCAGAAGCCCAAGTGCGAGTAGCCCGAACCAGTGAATCATCGTAAAATGAGAAAAATAATTATTTCCTTTGTTATCTGCCCTTAGAAGCGAAGGAGACTGCGTGACATCGGGGGTGGTGTATCTCATTACATGCAGTCAATGTGGAGAGGGGTATATAGGGGAAACGGGCAGACCCCTTTGTACAAGGGTAAAGGAGCACTTGGACGGCCTAAGGAAGTCCAATGTGTCGACCCCTTTGGGGAAGCACAGGGTCCGAAGCCATGGTGGCGCAATGGTTGAGGAGGCTATGACGATCTTGGCGCGCGAGCGTAACATCTCGGCACGCAGAACACTCAAAGCGTTTTGGATCGCTGCCCAAAATCCAAAAATCAACCGAAAGGAGGAGTGCATCGCGGTGACGCAAGAACTGGCGCCCTTCGTCGTGCTCAAAAGGGTCCTCGGGGCAGGTGGTCCGTAAATATAAGCTCGCCCACCCACATGAGTTAGCCCACCTCCAGCTAAGGGTGACTGGTGGATCATCTCGACCTCCACCGTAAAGGTTAGCGTTGCTGGTTTCTACTACATCGCTTGTCTCCTTGTTTCCTTAGGAATTAGTTTCTGTAAGATGAAATGGTGTTTGGGCGAATAGTTTCCAAATGTTACTTCGACTCTTCCAGGCTCTGACGAAGACGACAACGCCGAAACGTTAGCCAGAATAAAGGTCGATACCAATCTTGGTCAACAGCTGCAGTCAATTTCATATCATCAGTGCCAACAATGCCAAGATTTATGGAAAGTCGGACGTGGACAAAATAATTATAGTTCAATTTGAACTAATCATGTTTTAAGAAAATAATTTCATTGTAGTAGAACAGTGCAGATGTCAGTTAGGCCATCAATATAGCTATGGCGTGGTTCCAAACGTATGACGAAATCACCAGCCTAGAATTAGGAAGCACCAAGGATTCCGTCTTAATGCCTATCATGCCTAGGAGTAGCCATATTACGCTTCCATTCAATGCTGCTTCCACAAGAACTGTGTCAGCCTAACCGACTTCCAATTAAAAAACTGTCGCCATGTAGAGACTTCTCCAACACTATGCATATTAAAAACAGTACACGTCTGTGATTAAAGGGTAAAAGCATCCCGGGTTCAGTATTTTTCACTGTTTTGTTACCTTTTTGATCCCTTTTTAAATCCAGCAACAGGGGTTTACTCACAACATATTTCCTAACTTATGGTTAGTAATAGCTGTGATGCTCGTGGTGGTGCACTGCAGGTGTTTGGTGGCTCGATCTGGAGGTCTGCCTTCTCTTTGGATGATAAGTTGTTCCTTACCACCTCAACCAACCGGCTCCTGGTTTCCCATCTTATCAATCCCCGTTCCTTCTCGATGGTGAAGACTCTCGTTGAACTAGTTTTTTCTCTATAGTACTCATTTCAAAATACATCAAATGTGTACTTCTTCATGTTTAATTGTTATTGGTCACGTCCAAGAGCAACATGAGCTCAGGTTAGTTTGTAGCAACTCCAGTTCTATCTTCCTTCCCCTTGCTTACCAATGACTACAGGAAGAAGTATACATTGTCTGTCTGGTTTTCGTGTGAGAGCTCGCGTGGAGCGAAAACCAAACCAACTCTTTTTGTTTCATTCATTTACAATTAAAGTCACTATATCACCTTATGGCGTTACTTTTTTCTATAATTCTACATCCAAGATAAGCCAGATTCTCTGCTGTGATGGCACAGCAATTATAAAGCCCTAGGAAAGGGCAAGCGATGAAGGTCAAACGAATTTATTGCTCATGGCAAGTGTACGGCAAAAATTACATGTGCTCTACATGATTGATGACCATGTAAAGCACATTTGACTACTCAAACCTCGGCTTGATATCTTCCACCTGTAGTCCAAAACAACTTTCGTCTTGTCTTCCGTTTGATTTAGCGAACACCACCTGCATGTATCCCCCTCATGTGCCACCTCATCGCGGTGAAGGGGTGAACATCACTTTGTGATGGCTAACAGCACAAACGGTCACGCAGTACGCGACGCATTGTCGTGTATGGGCGGCTCTCCTGTATCCCTGGCCAGGAACATGTGAGTAACCAGACCACCGCTATGGCGCAAACACTAAACCCGGTCCTCCGCGCGCCGGAGGTGGACTTCTACGACGTCGGTTGCATCCACCTCTGGCGAGGGGATATCTAATCTCGAACTTAAACTATCAGGACGTTATTGGAATTGGACTACCGGAAACTCCCACCCACCACGACACGGAAACTGCCTATTCGTCTGCACTTATAACTGTCGTTCGATCACGTCTGAGCAGGATCTTCGGACACTGCTTTACAGAAGCCGCAACATCAAATACGACGTTATCGCCCTGCATGAAACGAAAGGCAGAACAGAAACCATAAGAAGGACCGACCACAACGAGCTTCTCATTATCGGAGCAAAGGTGGACAGAAAGAATATTGGCGGAGTTGGATTTCTCGTCAATTCGACAGTGCACTACCTAGTAGACTCTTACAAGATCATCACTCCGCGAGTAGCTGTTCTTCGTCTGGAAACCAAAGATCAAGGAACCATCTCCATCATAAATGGATATGCTCTAACATCTGCGGCCACAAATGAAGAAAAGGAGGAATTCTACAAGCTGTTCGAAAGCACTGTCAACGACGAGAAGAGCTACTACAAAGTTGTCGTTGGTGGTACGAATGATCACGACGAATGGAGGCTAGGACCACATGGAACTTCCTCAAGGAACGAACACGGAGAGCGCCTGATAGACTTCCTATCCGCGTGCCGTCTCTACCATGGAAATTGTATGTTTAAGAAGCCTTCAAACCGAACCGAAGGACCTGGGAAAGCCCAAATGGAGAAACACGTTCGGAGATTGACCATGTTCTTACAAACAGACGCTGGAATCTGTTCGACGTCACCGTGCTGCCTTCATTTGACACCGGCTCGGATCACCGTCTTGTCCGTGTGAAGCTGACTCTCAAAAAGAGGATGTTCAAGCGTGACACACATAAACCGGCACCGGTGAGGATCCCACATTCAAGTCTAAGGAGTTGGAATATGCAATAAAGTCGTACAATTGGAATCTTCTTGAAGATCCATCGGAAGAATACGACCTTCTCTCCAAAGGACCATTGAAATGTGCTAGCAGCTCTTGCGGAGCCACATTACCGTCTGCTTCAAGACTCAACGCACATGCGATTAAACTCTTGGAGCAAAGAAGAGCTGTTAAACTGGATCCTAATGCTTCCCATCTGGAAAAAGTCACCATCTCGAAGGCCTGTCGAATTGCAGTGAAGGAGTCCATTCAAGCCTACAGAAGATTGAAGCTGTTAGAAGCTGCTGGGAAAGGTTCAAGCATAAAGCGCTGCAAACGAGATCTCTGCGACCAGAAGGCAATAATTTCAGCCCTTGTGGATAAGGATGGAACAACGCAAACGTCTCGAAGAACGATGGAGGCCATCGTTCAAGAATTCTACCAGATCTGTTCCGTTCTTCCATCACTGTCCCGAAATGCTTGATGCCACCAGCTGAGGAAGTACCTCCCATTCTGGAATCAGAAGTTGCTCATGCCATCAGAAGCTGGGCCCTGCTCCCGGACCGGACGGCTTTTCTGCTGATCTCCTTCGTGCGGGTGGCAGTGCCCTCTGCTCACTTCTTGCCGAGCACTTCAACCACTGCCTTCGACTTGGTAGGATTCCGGACTCATGGAAGGAGTCGAAAACAGTTTTAATCTTCAAAAAAGGTCAGCAGGAGGATGTCAACAACTATCGACCCATCAGTCTTCTCTCGGTTGTGTACAAGATCTTCACCAAGATACTGCTTAACCGCATGGAGCGTTGCTTGGATGAATATCAGCCAGTGGAGCAAGCAGGGTTTCGCAAGGATTTCTCCTGCATGGACCATATTTAGATTGTCTCACAGCTCATCGAGAGGAGCCGCGAATACCACCTCCCACTAGTCCTTGTCTTCGTGGATTACCGGAAAGCGTTCGACTCTGTAGAAATCAACGCCGTGTTGAACGCACTTGTGCACGCTGGTATACCATCGCCTTACATGCGACTTCTCGACGAATGCTTCTCGAACACATCGACTACCGTTCAGCTGTTTTGATCGAAAGCTTAAAATTCCTATCGGGAAAGGAGTACGGCAGGGAGCTATTCACAGCGGCACTCCAGGATGCCATGAAAGACTTGAACTGGGACGATAAAGGCTACCTTGTCGACGGTAAACGGATCAGCAACCTTCGCTTCGCCGACGATATTGTTCTCATCTCTACCATCACGGCAGAAGTCGAGGAAATGCTGAACGCTCAATGTGGCAGGTACAAAGATTGGATTGGACATGACTATGTCCAAAACGCAATTTATGGTCAACCAGTGGTGTGACACGGGACTCGTAAGGTTAAATGGAGTCGCTCTACAACAGGTCGACTCCTACGGCTATCTGGGAAGAGAGCTGAACATGGATAACGACCTCGCTCCTGAAATCGCCCGCAGGAGACGCGCAGCCTTCAGTTCGATTCGGGAAGTCACCGATCAGGTCAAGGATCCCGGCCTCAGGGCCTCGATATTCAACGCCTCTGTACTGCCTGCGATGTGTTACGCGACCGAAACCTGGCCCGACAACAAGACAATCGCCAGAGCGATGCAAACTACGCATCGTGCCCTGGAGAGATGTCTTCTAAGGACAAGCCTTCATCAGCAATGACAAGGAGGCCTACGAAGCTCGGAGCTACGGGAGAAGTCGCAATTAGCAGACCCGCTGCAGTACATGAAGAAGTTCAAATATCGCTGGGCCGGACACCTGCTTCGACGAAAGGACGATAGATAGAGTCTCCGTGTCACAGAGTGGCTCCCAAGAGACCATAATAGACCTCTGGGACGACCGCCAACGCGATGGGCAGACTAATTCTCAAGATCTTTCAGAGAACGGAGTCTGCCTCACTGGATGCAAGCAGCCAGAGATCGAGCGGTCTGGAAGAGTTGTGGTTCCCGCTGAGAAGACCTCCAGCCGACAAATGGACCATCAAAGTATCAAAGTAAGTAAGTACCTGCATGTATCTTTTGGTGATTCTCCTGCACATTGCGCGGAAGAAACAAAATGCTCCGTCTGAGATTTCGGTCCATTCCGTCTACGTGTTTGCACATTCTTTCACCAATGTGTTCTTTTTGTGCAATAATTCTTTCAGTGCTCAAAACAAATTCGCTATGTCTGTCAAGCATCCTGTGGGTCGTGAAGTTAGCTAGCTGAAATCTTCCCACTTTCTTCTCTCATTCAACTTCTTAAACTGTTTCCAAAGTTGTTTTGTTCAAATAAACAGAACTGATTTGAAAGCAGGATTTCAGTGCACGATGTTGGATAGACTTTTGAGAGCAACCGTATGTGGTAATTTAACTCTATCATCTTTAAAAACCATTCTTGATTTTGGGAATGACACAGTCTCATGCAAACCCGCTACTTCGCCAAACGCTAAGCAGTCATTCTAAACAGTTATTCCGGAAGTATTGCTTTGAAGAAGCCTTTCAATTAGGTTGTCCGGAAAGTTCTCAGCGTTTTGAGTGCTTCATTTTGATCTACCAGAACTTTCTCGAATCACATCGGATTTAGTCGAAATTCGAATTCGAAAGTCGAAAACCCGTTCGAATCACCACACTTTTGCCAACGGCACACCAGCGAAAAAATTAGGTGGTCGAGATTCGACGAAATCCACAAAAGCTGTTTTTCCTTGGTCCATTGGTGAAGATTTTACCAGCGAGAAAGCTCTGAAGATGTTTGAAAAGGTGGAAGTCGGTTGAAGAGAGCTCTGGAGAATATGGGCGGGTGAGGCAGAACTTCAACCCTTAATTCGTTCAATTTTCGAATAGTGATTTGTGGGCGGCGTTATCGTGCAAGAGATTCGGACATGTTTTGTTGACCAATGCTGGCTGAAGATGACGCAATTTTCGGTGCATTCTTTACAGTAGGACTCTGCTGTGATCGTTTGACTTGGTGCCAGTAGTTGTAATGGATACCACCGGCCGCCGACCACCCCATGGTGATCTTTTTAGATGGAGGTTCGTTTTTGGCAACTGCCTAGGGGTTCTTCGGCGCCGAACCACTGTCCGGAACGTTTCCTGTTATCACGCGGGATCCACTCTTCATCACAAGTGATGAATCGATCCAAAAACGGGTCAGTTTTGTTGCGTAAAAGTAGAGAAAAATCTCGAAACGTGACAATTTTTGCCGCTCACTCAACTCATGCGGCGCCTACTTTCCGAGCTTTTCACTTTTCCAAGGCGTTTCAAGGCATCCTCAAAAGCAGTTTTAGTGACGTCTAGCTCTTCCGCGATCCCGCGAACTGTTTGGGATGGTTAAGCTTCCACCAACTCCTTCAACTCGTCGTCCAGGATTGCTCTAGATCTACCGCTACGAGGGTCATCTTCGAGGCTGAAATATCCGGTCCGAAATTTACTGAACCTCTGGCGCACAGTGCTTTCTCCAAACTATTAGACCCACACACTTTATTGATTTGTCGAACTGTCGCGGCTGCGGATTGTCCCAATTTGAAAGTGAAACAAAACATCTTTCGGAATTGCCCCTTCGACATACCTCAATAAGCCCTTCAAGAACAGAAATATAAAACAAAACGCTGAGAACTTTCCGGACAACCTATAGTAATCGCCTCGAAAAGAGGAAGAACCATAAAGATTATCAACGAAAAACTGCACAGTGGAAGCATGTGCCACTGCAGCTGTACGAAGTCCAGTAGTACTTATTCGACAATTAGGTGTTGCCTTCATTGCAGCGGTGGGGTCATGCCAACTCTGCACCTTATCCTAGTCAGGACCATTCTCATATTTTTTGCCTCGAGCGATCCATTCTGTTTCTACTTGGCCAACGTTTTCGCGCACATCTCACACATTTGCCTGCGAGAGATGTGAAACACCGACATGGTTGATCACTGCGAGTCACTAGAGCCCAAATACGCACTCAAATAGCCTTCATAACATCCGGTACAAGTAGAGTGCGAAGCTCATCCCCAATGGGAACCGGTCAGCGAGGAACTATATCCTTTATTTTATCGTTCAAAGCGGAAAAGGACGACTTGTTGGCTATGCTTAGCCGCAGTCCGAGACCAAGGTTAGACATGAAAGCGACACAGCGTTCAATCTTCTCCAATGTGGAAGTCTGTGCTCCTTGAGCGCCCAAACCGTGTTAAAAGAACAAGATCTTAAATCGAAAATACCGTTCACTTTAGTTTTTCTACACAGTATGAAACAGCCCTCACGAGAGTAGATTTCTGAGTGCTAATCTAGTACTCTCTCTCCCTAACGATGAGGTTACCGACTGTATGACAACAAGAATGGTGTGCCTTCTTCGGTGCACCGCTCAACCCTTGCTGGAGAACCATGCCGAGATTCGCAGATTGCCGTATAGGAAATATAATGAAATATCCACATATAGAGTTTGGATTACACAACTGCAACCCAACGAGAAGATTTAACTGGCTGAGAATGCTGTTGCACACAAAGTGCTGCGTGTAGCTGTAGAAATCAAGCCTTTGCTCCCTTTACTGCTATCGCTGCATCGTCTGCTGTGTTGCTCTGTTGTTAGATAATATCAATCGCCGTGGCTATTTGTTTCACGAAATTCATTAGCATCAGAAGGACCAAAGCGCGTCGACCGGCCGAACAAATTATAGGATGCCATCTGCAGTGTTTGTTGATCATTGCTCGCTAATACGGTCATGCGATCCCTTAAGTCTCCGTCTTGTTTCTTGTCATTATAGCCTTCTGTTGGCGTCCGCAAATCTTTCGCCCAGAGTCCAAATGCACAAGTGCCCTTGTGATACTGGCTCATTTCTAGATGACCATGAGCTCCTTTGGCAGTCCATTGAGGCAAAAATGTTGTAGCAGTTCCCAACAAATGTTATTACATGCACGCTCTGTCTGATCTTTAACGATCTCATCCAAATGAAAGTGTTTCTGATTCTCGAACGTCGATGAAACTCGTCGACATGCAAGGGGTTCTTTTATCTATACAAAAATAGAGTTTCGAACTGACATGATCCTGCTTCTCGTGTCTATTAATTTACAAGTGCTCGGACATGCCTAATGGGCTGTCTCGCACATGCGCGCTTCGCGCGACCTTGCCGTTTTGTAATTCCTAAAATCGGCTAGCATCTAGCTTCTGCTGCGTACCTTTGCGGCATGAAGCCGTTCTCCCCTTCCGTACGTCTATCATAGGCATTCTCTCCGGATCTCCCAGTAACGTCATTGGTTCATGCTGCTCAGTACCACTGTTCTTCAGGCTGCTCTGCAACCGTTCTCATGCTCAAGATCACTCGTTGTGGGGCATCGATGATACGTCTTTCGAACCCAAACGCTCGTTACGCGACGTCGGCGACACCTTTCCTGAAACCAGACGCTCGCTGAACGACGTTGGTGACACGCCATCAGAATACCCACGCGTGGTTCCTGTTAATGGATCCCCTTGCTGGTCCCCTTACTTGTTCCACTTATCGGTAAAACTGTTGGTCGCCCCTACTCGCTTCCCGGTCCTACCTCCAGGTCCCTCCTTCCTGGTCTCTGTCTTGAAATCAAATTAACAACTGCAAGAGATACGAAGGGTTCTGCGCATGCGAAGTACAGTGCTCAGACCCAGTGAAAAAGTTTAGTTTTGAGTGAAATTTTGGACGTCACTATTAGGTGGATGGAAGGCATCTGTTCAGCCTAAGAAAGAACTACCTTCACAGACAATCAGTTTAGCTTCTATGCTCCTTCATTGACGTTTGAAGCGTTCAGTGATAACGAGTAGCTATCGTTGCGCGAAAAAGAGAAATATAATGGCTAGACTCTGACCCAACATCAAAGCTCAGCCCATAACCCACTATCGGTTGTTGGGGAGTGCGAAAGCAATCAAACCTTATATGCCAGCAGTTTCTTTGACATGGCGACGTCAAATGGTATCACATAACGAATATGACTATTTTTGGACGATCTTGAATTACCTCTCGAGATACGATTGATGGCTACAGCCTTCTAAAGAAAATGACAGAAAGGGTTTTCTAATTGAGACTATTGTAGCTGTTAGAACTCGGGTGACGATGTCCATTCCTCCACGCGGTGCCACTGGAAACTGCTCACTTATGCGAGCTAAGCCGAACAAGGATATTCGAATACAGGCGACAGGTCCTCGTGACAGGCCGGCCTACGAACAACCCACTGTCACATCGTATGCGTGTATGTCAGTTCATAGTTCTCGAGATGGTGCTACAGCGTCTGTGGGAGCCGACGCGCACTCGCAAAGCCGGCGAGTGTGAGTGTGGTGACAACCGTCGGTGAAACATGGAATGGTGCCGCTGATGCGATATTACAAGCTGCATGTTCTGAATTAGGCATGACAAAGCCTAGACGACGAAAGATCGACAAGCAGGCATGGCTGTGGAGAGGCGATGTGAAAGAAGAGGTTTGAGAGAAGAAAGTGCACTATCATGTGTTTCTCGGAGACAAGTCAGCTGATAATCGGCCAAAGTACAACGAAGCGAAAAAAGCTGCCAGGAAAGCTGTGGCCGTTGCAAAGGTCACTCATTACAACGATGCCTACAAAAAGGTCGCTTCGCGCGAGCTGTATTTGCACCCATTTGCTAAGAGCCGCCATCACCAAACAATGGATGTTGAGAAGTTCTTTGGCATCAATGATGAAAGCGTCCATCTTCTTACGAACCGCAAGGAAAGAAGCGGCTCTGAGTAAGATGAGACTGGCCGAGATGAGTTGCCATCTGATTTATTGAAATCGAAGTTCTGGTACTTTGCTGAGTGGTTGGCCAAGTTTTTCAACTAGGCTGTAGCTGGAGAAGAAGGTGCTTGATTGTTGACAGAAAAGTATAACGATCCCGATTTGGAAGAGGACAGACAGCCCTGCAGACTTCTCAAATTACCGTCCGATTCGCGTGCTTTCGCACAGCCTGAAGATCTTTGAGCGAATCCCTGATAGACGAATCCGTGAGATCGTCAAGCTCTCCGACAACCATTGTGGTTTCATGGATGGTTGTTGCACCATCGATGCCATAAATTCCGCCCGCCTTCTGGTGGAGAAGCATCGCGAGAAGCAAAAACTGGTGTATCTTGCATTTGTCGACTTGGAGAAAGCCTTTGTGTGAAGTGGTATTTATTTATTTATTTATTTATTTATCAGACATGAACATAGTCATGCATTGCATAAGTAATGAAAGAAAAACAAATTCTAAATCACACATACTACAACAAACATAAAACTAAACACAGCACGTTTAACATAACTTTTTACGTACCATTAAGGACTTGAACGAACTCACGGACATGTTTATGATATTCTCATCCTCACTTAATAATAAATTCAAGTCCTTAAGATTTCTGTAAATGAGGAAGTTTGATCTCGCCTGCGATTTTGGAACAGGAAGGTAAAGCCTTAGGTTCCCTCTCCTATTCGTAGTCAGAGGTGCACCAAAAAATAGCGTGGGATCTATTGAAATTCTGTTTGTAAGAATCTTAAACATCATGGTCATGTCGATCATCTTCCTTCGACTGCGGAGGCAAGGTAACTTAAGCTGTTTGGCCCTGTCTGGACCTCTAGGTATGTTGTCATAGTTGGTTCCAAAACATCTTAAAAATAATTTTCGGGTGAAGTTGTTCTGGACGCTTTCCAGAAGAGCAATGTCTTTCTTTTTGAACGGATTGAATACTGAAGTACCGCTCTCTAAAACAGGCCTAATATACGTCTTATATGCACGAAGAAGTGCAAGAGAATCATTGGTTGTGAGCTGTTTGAACAAGTTGTAAATACGATAATTTGTCTTTCTAACAATTGCCTTATAATGGGAATCGAAGCTTAGACCACTAGATATATGGAAACCCAAATCCCGGGTGTTTTCTACGTGCTTTAAATCTGTGTCCTTGAGCTTATAAGTTGGTGAATTGTGCTGATGCTTTGACTGAATGACAAGACAATGCGATTTTTCTGCGGCCAAAGGAAGTTCCCAAGTTGTAGCCCATTTCTCAATAAAATTAATTGCGGCTTGGATTTCATGAGAAGGTTCTTCTCCGTTTACTTCAGCATAAACCTTCACATCGTCAGCATACATTTTACAGCTGACCCCTAGGTTGGTGATAGCTTCAGGAAGCTCGTAGGTATAAAGGAGAAATAGTAAAGGTGACAAGACACTCCCCTGTGGAACACCGCTGGGAGAAGAAAAAACCGCGGAGAACACTGTCTCTAGCCTAACTTGGTATGTTCTTCCGGAGAGAAAACATTTAGTCCAGGACACTATCATTGGATGGATACCAATTCTTTCCATCTTGTATAGCAACTTATTAATCGGAACTTTGTCGAACGCTTTAGAAAAGTCAAAAAAGATTACATCCGTCCGCTTTCTCTTATCCATAGCTGTTGACCAGTCGTTTAGAGAGCTAAGAACTGAGGTTTCTACCGAACGCCGTTTCATAAAACCAAATTGGTCCTTTGAAATGATATTATGATCTTCAATATGGGTTAGAATGTGCTTCTTAACAATCTTTTCATACGCTCTCGCGAAGACTGACGTTATACTTATTGGCCGATAATTTTTTGGGTCACTGAAAGGGGCCTTTTTTGGAATCGGAGTGATAAATGCATGCTTCCATCTACGAGGCACTTCAGCTCTCATGTAACTTAGATTAAAAATCATTTCTAAAGGATAGGCAATACAATCTGATACATTTTTTATAAATAGTAATGGTATGAAGTCCGGAGAAGTGGAATAAGATTTTGGCCATTTGCTTAGGATTTCAAAGATTTCTTCTTTACTAAACCAAAGAGTAGGACTCATTTGTGGGAAACAAGGTAAGGTGTTTTTCTCAGAAAGTGATAGGTCAGTGATAGAGTCCGAAGAGTTATTGAAAACCTTGTAAAATTCTCTTGCTAGAAGATTTGCTTTATCATTTGTCGATGAAATGCATAAATCATTCTCGTTTCTTGAGCTTGGAATGTAACTATTATTTTCAGAGCGGGCTCTGATGTATCTATAGAAAGCGGATTTATCTCTGGAGAAAATACTTTTCTTTTCTAGGTAAAGGTTGTAACGGTTAAGGGCTCGGTCCAGTTTTTTGTTGAAGGTCTGATAATTAGCCCAATCTTCGGTGTTGCCGGATGAAGATGCTCTGTTCCATAAATTGATCTGTCGTGTTTTCATTCTTGTGAGATAGTCTGGGTATATCATTAGGTCAGAACCTGTTTTTCTGGTGAGGATGTAGAGATCAATGACGTGATAAAGAATGATAATCAGAGTTTCATACATTTCATCGACAGATTTTAACGCGCACAGTGTTCCAACCCAGTCAATGTTAACCAAGTGATCTCTTATTTTACCATAGTCGCCATTTTTGAAATCATTTATCCATTTAGTCCCGTTGGAATGTCTGTGATTCGAGTAGTACTCTATTTCAAAGGTTATTGAGGCGTGATCACTATTGCCTAACGGTGGACCCACTTTCACATTACAAATTAAATTTGGAGAATTACAGAACACGAGAGCAAGTAAGGAATTTCCTCTCGTCGGTTTCTTTACAAATTGGTGGAATTCATGGGCATTCAGAATGTCGTGAAATAAAGCGTTGGTGTTTCCTGCGCGTTCTGATAAAAGATCAGGAAGATTGAAGTCTCCTAAGAGAAGGCATGGATTGCTGCATACGCTAAAGTCACTTATAACTTTGGAAAGATTGATGGTTTCATTTGAACTACAATTTGGTGTTCTATATAAGACAATTAAACGCGCTGAAAAAGAGCTTAGTTGAACATCACAAATAAGGATCTCATAAGAGTCCCTAACCGATTCACGGAAAACGATGTCATAGGAGTAGCACTTCTTTAAAAGTATGATTACTCCACCACCTTTGTTACAATTTCTATCGCACCTTATTCCCACGTATTGGTTGCTGGCTACACCTAGGAGAGGGTTTAAGTCATTGCTGGAACCGAGCCAAGTTTCAGTTAGGACGACAATTCAAAGTTGCTGTGGCAGATATTGAAAACTAGAGAGTTACTATTCCTAATCATAGATCTTATGTTTGAAAGAAGACAGTGAAATGGGAAACGTTTTCTCCGGTGAGAATTCAATAGTTTCTCATTGAGTTGTTAAGCTGTGAGAGGGTTGGTTCGCTGACGAGATCAGGTGGAGGCGATTGCAATTCACTTTGCACTTGTACAGAACGATCAACACAGAACGAATCGCAAGTTTGCCTCCTTGCCCTTTCAGCCAAACGTTCTCTACGTCTACGTCCGCTTTTGTTAAGGAAGGGCGTAGATAAATGCCCTTTTGCGGAGGAAAGAATCGGAGCCGGGGAGCACGTTTGACCGCCTCACTTTGAAATTTACTCGAGGGCAGCACGACTTTAATAATTCTCGGTCTGTTCATATCGATCCTCCCCATCCGATACACTGCAGGTGTTAAGCATTCAATATTAAGGTAATCAAGAATTTCCCTAACGCATGCGATATGATGACCAACTCTTCCAGAAGCGGTGTTTACGGAGGATTCCGGTACGTTTAATAGAATAATGGACCTCCTAAGTTCAGCGTCTGAATCCGAATGCGATTTGTCGCAACTTGGACAATTTTCAGCTGTCTTCGCTACATCAGACGTCGGTGGTTGAGCAAGCTTTTGTTTCAACAATGAGTTTTCTTCTCTTAGCTGTCGAATCTCATTCAGAAGTTCACTGTTGCTCTTAACTAGTTCCTTCATCTCATTGCGTGTTTCGATTAAGAGCTCAAATACCAGTTTGACGTAGCAAGGAACTCCATCATTTTGCATGTCTTGTAGTTGGTATGGCACGCCCTACGAGAACACGAAGTTCCTGAAGAACTAGTAGAGTGGGTGCGGCTGCTATACTTTTGTCCAAAGTTCAAGCTGCAGCTGGAACCTCTATGGAGTTCCGATCTCTGTCGGGGTACACCAGGGTTCTGCGCATTCCGCTCTCCTCTTTGTTTCCGTCATGGATAATATCAGAGAAGGCATCTTCAGAAAGCAGTCCTTGAACGTTGCTATATGCAGATGATGTAATGCTCCCTTGCGAAGATAAGGTCGCACCAAGCTTCCACCTGTGCAGGAGGTGGAAGCTTGGTGCGACCGTTTGGAGATGTTCGGGCTAACACTGAACGTCAAGAAGACCGAGTATCTAAAGAGTGACGTAAACGAGTCCGGTTCGATTAAAATTTATGGTACTGAGCTTGCACCCACTTCGGCGTTTAAACACATGGGATCAGTAATAGCGTCTGATGGCAGTCTTATGGTTGAGGTGGAACTCTGGTATGAGAGCAGCGTGGTCTAAGTGGAGCACGTTGAATGGAGTGTTATGCGACAAGAAGATTCCAGAGTGCTTAAAGTCGGTCGAAGATCTATAGTACCGCCGTCCGGCCGGTAGCGATGTGATGTACGGTGCTGAGTGCTGCCCTGCGACGAAGGAAGCGGAAAGTCGCCTCAGCGTCATGAAGACGAAGATGCTGCGCTGGACGGCTGGAGTCACTCGCATGGGCCGCATACGAAACAATTTGGCAGTGCAAAGGAAGACAGCGTCCGTAAGATAGGCCTTAAGTTCGAAGTGTCTGGAAAACGGTCTGGAGGGCACTAGGACTTTAAAGTAGCTGGTGTCCACCGTGATCTAGCACGGGATCGGGAAAGATGGCGACATGGCAGTAGAACAGCGGACCCCACCATGGGGCAGGACAAACGCTGAAGAAGAGGAAGAAGAAGAAGAAGTAGCTGTTAAGGCTCGCCCACTGTCGAAAAACATTCTAAGCATTCTAAACGCCTGTACACAGCAGATTTCTCGTTTAGAAGCTTTTCAAATTTTAGTTAGCGTTGCCGAGCAAAAATGGTGGTGGCGACGTCCGTTCCTCTACGTGGTGTCACTGGAAGCTGTTCGCTTCTGCGAGCTGAGCTAAACACGGTCATTCAAGTATAGTCGATAGGCCCTTGTGACAGGCCGGTCTATGGAGGTCCCACATCACATCATGGTTGATGGTGATTCATATATCGCAAGATAATAAACGCTGATACGCACTCGCAAAGTCCGGCCAGTGTGGAAAGTATGCGAGAGTCCCTGATGCAAGGACAGCATCGGAGGGGGGAGCAACCGTGTTAGTCTGAAAGTCCCGCAATGTTGATGGGCCGCGCGTGAGAATTGGTAGAAACCGTGTAGCGAAGACGAGTCGACTTATGTGTGGACGAGGTGGTCCTGTTGTCCAGGGACATAGGCCGAGGCTTCAAAGCCACCCTATGTGGCAGTTGCGGCACCACCAGTGGTATTGGTGTGATCGTTTCCGAACGTTTAGGAGACGCTATTGCAAGCGTAGAACGTTTTAGTGACCGCTTCATGAAAGACGTTGTCGCTGATGACCAGCGTACGTATCGTTTCTTCTCTGAGTACACACTGCAGTCAGGCTGCTCTGAGATCGCTAATGATGAGTTTTGGGCCCTGTTTTATGACAAGACAGCAGAGATACCGTCAGAGAGACGCTGCCGTTAACGTAGGTGACCTCAACGATCATGTTGGGACTGCAAAAGATGGTCACAACTCTTACGACGGTTTTGGATATGGAGCACGTAGCGCTGATGGTGACCGAATCCTTGAGTATGCGGACTTGCATAACATCATCATTGCGAACCCCGTATTTCGAAATCGCCACTTCCATCTTGTGTCTTTCCGCAGCGGGAATACCAAGACACGGATCGACTTCATCCTTGTTAAGCATCGCGATCAAAGGCTGGTCTCAGATGCGAAGGTCGTACCGCACGAGACTGTCGCCATGCAGCATCGTCTGCTGATATGCATTCTTAAGTCTGAGGCGAGGCATGTTGAGCGATGCGGTCCATCGAGAACCAAGTCGCGGCAGTTGGAGGAAAACGCAGCAGCCTTTGTTTCTCGTAGAACATAGGACCGAGAAGCAGCCATAGCCGTAGACTAACGACGTTAGAGTAAACGTCCGAGAGAAGAAGGGATTATATCACGCGTCCTTGCGCGATAGGACTGCGGACAATTGGCGTGTATATCAGGATACGAAAAAGCGGGTCCGTAGCCGTTGCAAAAGCCGCTCATTATGATGACCTCAACGAGAAACTCATTATGATGACCTCAACGAGAACGATATTTTACCGACTTGCCAAAGCACGCCATCGTCAGAGTGAAGACATCGAAAAGTTCTTTGGCATCAACGATGAGAACGGCCATCTACTGATGAACCGCAAAAGGGCTATGGAACGATGGCATGACTACTTCGAGAGAATTTCAACAGTAGAATTTGCCCATCCGCCTATTCCCTGCGTCCCTCCTACGCACGGTCCTGTGCGGAAAATCACTGTGGAGGAGAAGGAAGCGACTTTGACTTTGACTTTGAAGAAGATGAAGCCAGGCAAAGCAACGGGCCCTAACGACATAGCGGCCGACCTGTTGAAGTCGAGGTGCTGAAATCCTGCTGACTGGCCAACGAAGTTTTTCAAATAGGTTGTTGCGGAGAAGAACCTTCCTGATAGTTGGCAGGAAAGCACGAAATCCCGATCTGGAAGAAGAAGGGTAGTCCTGCGGACTGTACGAGTTACCGTCCAATTCGCTTGCACTCGCACAGCATGAAAATGTTCAAGCGAATTGTAGATGGACGTATTCGCGATATCGTTTTAGTATTTCCACCAACATGTTGCTCTTCTCGATTAGAGAAAGCATATGATCGTGCAAGGCATAAAGTCACACGGTACGCCTTACGACAACAAGGTCTTCCCGAAGAACTTATCGAGTGGGTGCGCATACTTTACTCTTGCCCAAAGAGCAGAGTGCGAGCGCCAGCCGGTACATCGGCGGAGTTTCCTATCTCGGTCGGTGTTCAATGAGGCTCTGCCCTTTCTCCGCTCCTTTTCATTCTCGTTGTCGATGCTAAAATACCTTCAGAATCCTACCCCTGGACGCTGCTCTATGCAGATGACGTAATGCTTGCCAGCGAAGACAAGACCGAACTCGAGCGACAAGCGCAAGCTTGGTGTGACCGCTTGACGATGTTTGGGCTCAAGCTAAACGTCAGGTAAGCGAGACCTGGCCCGTTGAGATCACGCTTGTACGGGCGGCAACCTTCAAGTGCCTGGGTATGCCGCGTTTGAAGGTAGTCTGACGTCCGAAGTTAATTCAGGCGTGAGTGCAGCGTCGTCCAAATGGCGCTCGATGACAGGCGTTTTATGTGACAGGAAAAAGCGCCTTAAATCGAAGATTAATACAACCGTGGTCTGACCAGTAGTAATGTACGGTGCTGAGTGCTAGTCTGCAATCAAGGCGGCTGAGACTTCTTCAGCGTAATGGAAACGAAAATGCTGCGCTGGATGGCTGGTGTTACGCGTCTGGACCATATTCTCAACGATGTAACATGTCAGAGATTGCGTGTCGCTTCAATTGCTCGCTTTCTATTGAGAAAAGAGAAATCTCCTGTGTACAGGCGTTTAGAATGTTTAGAATGTTTTTCGACAGTGGGCGAGCCTTAACAGCTACTTCTTCTTCTTCTTTGCTCGGTATGGCCACCTTCGTCGCTCTGCTCTAGTGGTACACTGTTCGGAAGATTGGTCTTAACATAGATGTGCCCGAAAAACAGCCTAAAGTGCGGCCGAAGCAGCGTTGGCTTGATGCATTGCATGTGGACCTGAAAATGGTTGGCATCCACCCGATCAAGCATTTGATCGCGAAAGTTGGCGTCACCATACCAGAGGAGCGGACCGTGCCTCGAAGCGGGACAAACGCTGAAAAAGAAGTGGCCGAGTGAAAATAGAGGAACTTCCTTGTTCACCACACTACACTTTTTACTCTTAGCATAATTTCTAAAATTGTCATCATTTTTTATGACAACAATGGATATGTTGTGAATATCCAATTAGCGATGCTGTCTACTTCTAATTATAAAATGCGCAGTATTATATGTACTATAGAGCAACAAGTTTTGAGTGATAAGTCTCTAGACATGTACTTAAAAGGGAAGGGTCTGAAGCGTATGTCTGAACGTGGAGATCGAATCATATAGGAGAAATATTCACCATTCATTTAGTATAAGAATGTGTTTTCTTTTTTTGCCAAGTCGTTAAACCCAAGGAGTAGGTGGTCCTTACAGATACTATTTAGTGGCGGCGGTACAGTGCGCTCAGGAGCCCTTGGAGTCCCTTGTACGCCCGGACATTACGAAGGCACGACAAGGATATTCCAGGCGTCACATGCGCATTATCGGTCCGCATTGAAGCGCTTCAGTTTTCTGCCATTCTTGACCTGCCCAAAGGTTCGCAGGAAATTAGGAGTCTACTAGGGTGCTTACCAGACAACGCCCTACAAACTGTGTAACCGCTTTAAGGATCTCCACGGTCATCTTGTTGACCTTCTTCGTTGGGCATGAGACATATGTTCACTGGTGCGCCCTGGACATTCAGGCATGTTCTAAAAATGATTTAGTGTGAGATAGGAAGAAGAGAATCGTAGGAGCGGAACTGCGCCGCTCTTCTTATGGAGAAGAGGATTATCTAAGAAATGATCTACTAACCATTAGTATAAAGTACCCGCATGTTTGACTTCAGACAAACATGCATTTGGATTACTCCTTATTTAAAAAAGTTCATAAAGAGTGAGGTGGTTGTAACGCAGCAGCTGCGAATGTTATACGAAAAATAGGAAATCTTAAAGTATGAAAGTCATTTGCATAAAACCACTTACGGACAATGAAAGGGTCTTCAAAACATCATGAGGTAACCAAGAAGAATGTTTCATTTTATATAGCAGAAGTACTTTTTTGAGCTGGTCTATCACTTCTCGTGATAAGGCCTGAAGTTTTCCTCGACTCCGTTCGTTCAAATTTTTGTGCAAATATGTGTGAAGAAGTAACGCTGGACAACGTGGCATTGTAATCTCTGAATCTTTCAAAATTTTCTGCGCAAGAAGCCGTCAATGTCTTCAAAACGCATCAAGATCACGCAGGCGGCCTTACTCACTAAACAGTGTCATCTGGGGCTTTGAGAAATGTAAGACTTAAAGTCTATTTATTGAAGCGGTTTTTAATTGCATTCGGTGTTACCCTTCTTGTCGTTACTGATCCAAGTGGGAAAATAATTACTGAGAGCGACTACTTCAAAGCGTTATTGTGCGAAGACAGAAAGGGTGCTACTATTGTGCCGTCCGCGGCGTTTCCACAATCAGTAAGGCGGATATTCTATATCTGGATCCTAAATTTTAGGCTCTTTTAGACGAAACTGTCATGCTTTGTCTCGTTTCCTCAATTATCCAATTTGTTGTAAAGGGGCTATTCTCATTTTGTTGTTGCGTACGTTCTGTCGTTTTTAGATATTACCGTATGTCACGTAGACGTAAATACACGTCCATACAATAAAGGATAAAAAAGATGACCGATCCATGTTCAAATTAGATGATGTTGGCTGATGAGTAGTGTGCACAAGTGACCAGTATTAGCTTTCATAGATTACTGTGGAGAATTACTTCTCGTTCGTGATGTTAGCTTGACGTGAACGAAGCGTAAGATGTATACTGGTCGCCGGAGGTGTGGGTAGTATTACGTCTCCTTGTAACAGTGAGAAGGTTGCTGTATGTGACGACCGTGAGATCACTAGCAATATGGTTGGTTGAGCATGAAGAGGACAGATCGATACTGTTATACTTTCTCTCCAGAGGTCGAAGAGGGGTCGTAAAAAAGCATGCATGAATACATTAACAAATTAATTAATTAAAAATATAAATATGAATAATAAATAAATAATAATAAAGTATAATGAATGAAAACAAAATTAAAATAATAAGTAAATAAATAAATGAAAACAACTCTTTTTTATCCAATTTTTTTCGATTTCTTCTCGACCCTTGGAGTCGTGAAGTAAAGTAGTGCTGACAGACCCATCGTCAACGCCTAACGAAGACGGTCAAGACAAAAAATACCATCTATTTTGTACAAAAACGAAAACCATCTGTTCTTCTCAATGACCGTTCACATATATTATGAACGTTGTTGTTTTGCGCGTTTATTTTTGTGTTTATATCGTATCATCCTGATTAAAATAAGGTTATAATGTCAGTATGGTACACTACCGTGGTCAAGTTACGCTTTACATCGACAAAAATATGCCTAGCAAGCCCAGCAATACAGAGACATAACCTCCGGATCCGTACTCCCTGCTCATTTCCTGGAAGATCGCCCCGTACCCACTCGGCCATCCAGTCGCTGCTGCCACCATGGTGAGCGGCGCACCTCAATGTTCCACTTCGGTCACTGTACCGCTAACAAGCAAATTGCGAGGTCGCTGTAATTCCGCTACCGTTCCAGCACCAAACCTTTTGCTGGTTAGATTCTAATCACGACATCGCAGTTCCAGACGTCAGTTTTGCTTTATCAGCCTGCACTGAAGTAAAATGGTTTTTTGCAATTTTTGACCTCCCGAGATGTCCGCAGAAAATTCGAAAACCACTACGGTGCTTCTCATATAATCCCCTACAACCCTCGTTAGGCCACTTCTAAAATTGCCACGGGACGCTCATTGACCTCCCTAGTAAGATCGATATATTTAGGTTGGCTGATAACTGACATGTTATGCAGATGTGTTCCAAATTTCAAGCTTGCCTCCTCCGAATTCTTCACAATTTATACTCAGTGGTGAAGGAAAGTGGTTCCCAGCGGCTCAAATGTTTTCAAAAACAAAATTGGGAGACGTCGTGGCCCTACCTACTAGATCTGACTCAGTACAGGACATTCTCTAGTGGTTTTTCTTTCCTCTCAACCTCGTAGTCATTTTGCCGAAGATCTCTGTATTCAAAGCGTTGCTTTGTAGCCTTCGCCTACATCTTTTGTCGGCAAGTATTAGGTTGGAAAAAAGTCTTTTCATTTTTTTCAAAGATTTATTACGTCACACCTACATAGTCAAATCAATTGAAATAATCTCCATTTTGTTCCACTACACTCTTCCAAAGACTGGGTAATTTTCTAATTCCTCTCGCATAGAAGACTGCAGTTCTGGAGTCGAACCATTGCTGAATCCAATTTTTGAGGTCGTCATCCGTTTCAAAATATTTCTCTCCAATTTCTTGCTTGAGAGCACGGAAAAGATGGTAGTCGGTAGGAGCGAGGTCAGGGCTATACGGTGGATGTGGCATTACCTCCCAGCCCAGCTCCTTTATTGTTTCTCTTGTGAGTCTTGCAACATGTGGCTTTGCATTGTCATGCAGGATCATCACCTTTGACTTCTCCGGCCTCTTTTCTTGGAGAGCTGCGGCGACTTTGTGGAGTTGGCCACTGTATGTGGCAGCAGTAAGTGTCTCTCCACTTCTGAGAGTTTCCCAGTAAATCACTCCTCTGATGTCCCACCAAACACTCAAGGGAATCTTCCTTTCGTGAACATTGGGCTTGAGATCAGGCTCAGGATTCTCTCCTTTTTGTACCCATTGTCTTTTTCTTCGGAAGTTGGCATGCAGAACCCAGGACTCATCGCCTGTCACAATCCGTGGCAGAAACGATTTTCTTTCGTATCTGGACAGAAGAGAAGCAGCGATAGAGAGCCGTTGACCTTTCTGAGTGTCTGACAGGGCATGTGGAATCCAAGCTCCAAATTTCCATGCAAAGCCAAGATTCTTCAGATGGATTCCCACTATCCTATGAGACACTTTGAGCTTCTCTGCCAGCTGACGTGTCGTCTGCCTACTATCGGTACGAAGAAGACGGAGTAGTTCAGTGTCGTCCAATTCAGTTGGCCTTCCTTGCTTTGTCCTCGAGTGAATAATCTCCCTTTGAAAACTTTGCGAACCATTCATAACAGGTGCGATAAGTAATAGATCCCAAGCCATATACATCGTTAATTTGGTCGGCTGTCTGACGTGCTGTAGATCCTTTAATGAATTCATGAAGGATGACGTGTCGAAAATGGCCATGAGGTAGATCTGGCATTGAGTCCGGAAGATTGGATGGATAAAGAAATACAAGAATTGTCTTGACCTATGTTCGCGTGCGAACGGTAGACAAGTGTGATAGGATTACGAAATCAGCAATCAATATTGGCTAGCGCGTTTACAAGGAGCGCGGGAAAAAAAATTTCGAAGTGTGAAGGGACTTTTTTTCCAACCTAATAAAATGTGTCCTAATAAGGAACATGTGCTTCGCTTTCCTTTGTGACCAGTTTTATGTATGACGTTCACTTAGCTTGAAGGGAAAAGTTTCTGTTCTGGTTCCCTGTTGCTCACATCTACGGAAAATGGCGATCCAATATGCCCAGAGTATATTATGCCAGAATATGTCTTATTATATTATTATTTCTACAACACATTTTTAGAACCTGCGAATCTTTGAGATCTACAAATCTACTTTCACTAGGTCTCCTTTTTTACTTCTGCCCGCTCTACTCTCTTCATATACCTTCTTTATGATTATTTGTTAAGCTTTTCTTATGTTTTTTGCAACAAATTGGCAACCAGTTTCACCTTTATTTTCATCTCGAGGGTTCCGCTATTAACTTAGACCCATTTTCCAGGAATATTACCGAGTCCTACATAGTGATCCATGGTGTTCGTTCGATCCCGTCTTTAGCGTCCTGTCCTGCTTCCTTGCCAGCTATGATCAATTAGCCTACCCGACCTCTCTACATCTGAGAAGGAAACCAGTGGCCTTTCTGACGAAAAAGAGCCTGAGTTGGCTAAATAGCGGGAACATGCAGGTCGGTGACGTCTCCTTAAGATATACTTGAATATTATTGAGAAATAATGGTGAGAACGAACTCTAATGGTTTGTTTCGCCACCTCCCTTCAGACAAACCATGTTCATTATAACTCCTCCTCGTTGGCTCATCAGTGAAGAAAGGAGGTGTTATAATTTCCATATTTATTCATATTTATTTATTTATTTGCGTTTTTTTAAATTTACTATTTGCCTAATATTTTAGGTAGAATCTCAAGAAAGGATTTATATTAATATTAATTTCTAAATATTCCAATCTTCTATTAGGGCCGTCGAAGTGTCTTAAGCCGTTTGACCTTTTCTCCTTCCTTATTTTTTCTACTCAACGCACAACGGAATTTACGCGACCATATAGTCACTTCTATTCCACGTCCGACTCTCGATGAGCCTTGGCGTGGCCCGTTAGGTCCTTACGGCGGGAGGTCCCAACACTCTAAGCTCATTCACCCTTCTTTCGTCCAGCCAGGGTGACGGTGGACTCTTCTGTCCGCATCCCAGGTTAGCCTTGTTTTTGACTTCCTACAGCGACGTTTTCGTGGCCTCCTGAGTTATTCGGTTGGCTCCTGCTGAATGAAATGGCATTTGTGAGGGGAGTTTCCCAAATGACATCGACTTTTCCAGGCTCTGAAGAAGGCGGCAACACGGAAACGTAGGCCATGCCACATTAATGATATGGACCAATCTTCGCTACGCTAAAGCAGCTAGTTATACAATCACCTCAGCTAGAGAGAGTGGAAAACCGTGTCTCAGCACAGATCTCCTACTTTTTTCACGAGTCTCTTCAGCTGCGTGAGGCTGGGCGTTATCGTGAAGTGGGTGGACATCGGCCGTCTTGGCCATTTTTCTTGAATAGCGTCCGCCAGTCTCTGAAGCTGATTGGCATAAATGTCACCGGTGACGAGGGTAGCTCGTAACACAACATTCCTCGCGAATCCCAGAAGCATCAAAGGAGACACTTATTGGGATGAAGGCCCGATTTGGCTTGCGTCCGCGGATCTTCTACTTGAGTGACACGTCACTATGCGAGTCAGAGTCGTCAGGAACCCAACTTTCATCTTAATTAATCAGCTCTTCCAGACACCCTTTCCGTGCGGGTAGATAAGGGGAGACTAACACAGGATACCAGTGTGAATCGCATGCTATGTCTGAGACATGGGTAGCCATAGAGGCAACACGTTCCTCTAGGCGACGGTCTGGCCTTAAGACTGCGGATGCTAACCTCTGGATCCTCCTCGACGGCGTCGAGAACAGAGGAATCTTCCTTCGACTGTGTGGGACGTCCCTACCTGATGGAAGTGGTGTCCACTCCCAGTGCGCTGTTGATGTGTCGAACGGTTGCCGTCGCTCCAGTGCATCGATGCCTCATAGAAGAAAACGTCTGGCTTGAAGGTGCTCTTGTGAAACGGATATGGTGATCAAATTTAAGGAAAGCACCGCGGCTATATGTATATCCCTATCACAGCGAGGGTTCGAGACTGATCTAGAACTACCGCATGGTATCATCGCTACTATTCTTCATCACCGCTACCGATGAAGAATACTAAGTTCTGTAACCTTCACAAAATTGACTCTTGACTTTCTGACTAGCCTTACGAGCGCTTGTTTCATTGACATCTTTAGTCACTTCGAAGAAACTTCTGGAAATAAGATATGAACACATTTCGAGAATCAGTGACATACAACTAGAAAGCTTGCCAGCTGCCGTCGCTATCCTTCTTGTGCTCATAGTTCATCATAAAGGGATGAAGGATAATTGTAACCAATGACCCTGTTCAAAGGTCATTGTTCTTTTCTTTGGGTATTGCTGATTGCCTCTAAATTTTTGGGAGGTACTTCAATTCAGCCACCACTAATGAAGGTAAACCGGCAGCGATGGAGGCTGGGATATGATGTTGAGTTCTAATAGATGAACTAGAAAGCCGATTGGATTTCATGCTATGTTATAAGAAAGAAAGCCTTGACCAATGACCTTGTGCATACTCCATAATCGACTGCCGTTGAGCCTTGGCTCCGACTTTAAAGATGAGAACAGCTGTCTTCAAGCGGCGATATCAAGGAATTAGTAACCCTTCATCCGCCCTCTTGGAGTAACTGCTCTCTTCAGAGCTTGGAAAAGAGAGGAGTCTTGATAGAAGTTGTTCGTCCATCAGAGATTTCAAGTCACAGTAGTTTGAGGCGGTAACAGGGTAGGGACCAAAAGAGGATGAGACAACCTAGCTAGTTTTATGGGAGCAACCGAGTGGCTGGTAACCACTTTCAGACGTAACCTTGGGCGAGCTTCGCGCGAGCCGTTCAACGACCTTCCAATTGTCGCTGTCAGGGGTCAGACGTGCAAATGTCAGTAAAGAAGACTGGATCCTGGATTACCACTAGGAGCTCTTCGTTCTTATTCCAAACGGGATCCTTGAAGGCAATATACCGCGCTTCGAGATTGTTGTGATGTTGATCTTCTTCTTCTTCTTCTTCAGCGTCTGTCCCGCTTCGTAGCGGGGTCCGCTATTCTGGTGTCATGACGCCATCTTTCCCGATCCCGTGCTAGATCGGGGTGGACACCAGCTACTTTGAAGTCCTTGTGTAACGTATCAGCCCAGCGCTGCTTTGGGCGCCCTCTAGGCCGTTTTCCAGACACTACGAAGTTAAGGCCTATCTTACGGACGCTGTCTTCATTTTCACGCAGAACCATCGTAAGCGAGCTTCACGCATCTTGTCCGCTATCAGCGCGACACCGAACTTCTGCCGAATGACATCGTTTCGAATGCGGTCCATCCGCGTGACTCCAGGCGTCCAGCGCAGCATCTTCATCTCCATGACGCTGAGGCGCGTTTCAACTTCCTTGGTCGCTGGCCAACACTCAGCTCCGTACATCGCTACCGGCCGGACGACGGTTTTGTAGATCTTCGACTTTAAGCGCTCTGGCATCTTCTTGTCGCAGAGTACTCCAGTCAACGAGCGCCACTTCGACCAAGCTGCACTCACGCGTGAGTTCACTTCAACCATCAGACTGCCATCAGAGGCTATTGCTGATCCCAGGTATTTGAACACCGAAGTGCGTGCAAGCTCAGTACCGTTAATCTTAATGGAGCCGGACTCATTTACGTCCGTCGTGAAATACTCGGTCTTCTTGACGTTCAATTTGAGTCCGAACATGGCCAGGCGGTCGCACCAAGCTTGCACCTCTCGCTCGAGCTCACCTTTGTCTTCGCAGGCGAGCATCACGTCATCAGCATATAGCAACGTCCAAGGGACGGGCTTCTGAAGATCTCGCGTAATGGTATCCATTACGACAACAAAGAGGAGTGGGGAAAGCGCAGATCCTTGGTGCACCCCAACAGAGATGGGAAACTCCATCGAGGTTCCTGCTGCCGCTTGCACACGACTCTTTGGACAAGAGTATAGCATTCGCACCCACTCTGCAAGTTCTTCGGGAACACCGTGCTGTCGTAGGGCGTACCATATAACCTCACGCGGTACGCGATCGAAGGCCTTCTCCAAGTCGAGAAAGGCAAGATGCACCGGCCTCTGTTTCTCGCGATGCTTCTCTACCAGAAGACGGGCGGCATGTATGGCATCGATAGTGCCACAGCCAGCCATGAAGCCGCACTGATTGCTGGAAAGCTTGACGATTTCGCGAATTCGGCTATCGAGGATTCGCTCGAAGATCTTCATGCTGTGCGAGAGCAACCGAATCGGACGGTAATTTGAGCAGTCTGCAGGGCTGCCCTTCTTCTTCCAAATCGGGATCGTCGTACTTTCCTGCCAAACATCAGGCACCTTCTTCTCCGCTACAACCTGGTTGAAAAACTTGGCCAACCACTCAGCAGAGTACCAGAACTTCGACTTCCATAGGTCAGCTGGCAAGTCATCTGGACCAGTCGCCTTGCCCGGTCTCATCATCCTCAGAGCCGCATCAGTTTCCTCCACAGTGATTTTGTGGACGGGACCGTGGATAGGAGCCACAGAAGGGACGGCCGGATGAGGGAACTCTTCAGTCGAAATTCCCTCGAAATAATCGCACCATCGCTTCAAGGCCTTTTTGCGCTCTGTCAGAAGATGGCCGTTCTCATCATTGATGCCAAAGAACTTCTCTATATCCTCGGATTGGCGATGACGGTTTTTCGCAAGTCGGTACAAATACCGCTCACCATCGCGCGACTCAAGCTTTTCGTAGACATCATTGTAATGAGTGGCTTTTGCTACGGCCACAGCCTTCTTGGCAGCCTTTTTCGCTTCGTGGTACTTTTGCCAATTATTGGCGGTCTTGTCGCCGAGAAACACAAGTGCTTTCTTCTCTCGAACCTTTTCTTTCACCTCGTTCGTCCACAGCCATGCCTGCATGTCGACCTTTCGTCGTCCAGGCTTCGTAGTGCCAAGTTCTGACCTCGCAGCTTGAAGTATCGCGTCGGTCGCTGTCTTCCAAGTTTCGTCGACAGTCGTGACTGTCGGTAACCGTACGCGAGAAATCACAGCTGCTTCTTTCTCTTTCATTCGCCACCACTTGATTCTTGCAGCACCGCATCGCTGAACCTGCTGCAGCCTCGGAGGAGCGATCTTCAAAGTACAGATCAGCGGACGATGCTGTGGGGCGACCGTTTCATACGGCACGATCTTCGCGTCTGTGACGAGATTTCGGTCACGATCTCTCACAAGGACGAAGTCTATCTGCGTCTTGGTGTTCCCACTATAGAACGAGATAAGGTGGGAGTTGCGTTTGCGAAACACGGTGTTCATTATGGTGAGGTTATGCGAATCCGCATATTCAAGGATACGCTCACCATCTGTGTTACGCAACCCATAGCCGAATCCACCATGACAGCTGTACCCGTCTTTCGTAGCCCCTACGTGCCCATTGAGGTCACCAGCGACGATGATGACGTCCTTCGACGGTACCTCTGCTGTCTTCTCATCAAGCAGGCTCCAAAACTCATCCTTGGCTTGATCGGAACAGCCAGTCTGCGGAGCATACGCAGAGAAGAAGTGGAAGAGTCGCTCCTTAGCGGCGACAACGATCTTCATCCATCGATCGTCAAAGCGCTCGACGCTTACAATCGAGTCTCGGAAACGCTCGTAGACGATTATACCAACACCACTGGTGGTCCTGGGACTTCCACATAGAACGGCCTTGAAGCCACGTCCTATTTCTCTTGACTTGCGGCAGGACCACCTCGTCTCCTGCGCCGCACAGAAATCAACTCTTCTACGCTCCAGTGCTTCAACCAACTCGCACGAGCGGCCCGTCAACGTACCCACATTCAGCGTTGCTACGCGGGTCCTGCTTACGTTACGGGACTTTCGGACTAGCTCAGTTGCCCCCCGATGCCGTCCTCGCACCAGGGACCCTCGCATACTTCTCACACTCGCCGGGCTTTGCGAGTGCGCGTCGGCTCCCGCGGACGCCGTAGCATTATCTCGAAAAACATGAACTGACATACACCCATACGATGTGACATTGGGTTGTTCGTAGGCCGGCCTGTCACCAGGGCCTGTCGCCTGCATTCGAATGTCCGTGCTTGGCTTAGCTCGCAGAAGCGAGCAGTTTCCAGTGGCACCACGAGGAGGAACGGACATCGCCACCTGATGTTGATCTTGTGCGCCATAAATTGTTTTCAATTGTAACCGCCATCACACATCCTCTCCGCCACCATGTCAGGCAGGCTGTCGCGTACATCCGATTCCTGGTTCCTGGTTTGGATTCCCGCCCAGGCCTACGAAGCCTTTATCCCTCTGCGATCGGAAAGTAACTTTCAGAGATGTCTGGGAGGAATAATACACCGATTTTTTCATCGGGTGGCCACCACAAGTCATTGGACGAAATATAGGCTAAATAAGGATACGGATGAAGGAATGCGTTACTCAATCCCTTTTTGCGGGGTGCGTCACGCATTCCACTTTCACAAGATGTCGTGGAGGCGATATGAATAATGAGTGAATATTTGGCCACACAATGACTTAAGTGGCCAGCCAATGAACAAGTCAGCGCTTTATCCTGCCCATATAAGTATGGCACCAACCTCCGACCCCGAAATGATGGAAGGTTTGGCTGGTTGGGGGGAAATCCGAATTAGGAACGCGGTACAGTACCGTCGGTAAACGTTCGCCAAAACGCGGCCGCCGGCGGATTAATCCGCCGTTTCCGCCGCTTTGCCATAACTCTCTTCAATGTCGCTTATATTCAATGAAAGGCACATTGTTGGAATCAGAACAACATGATCTACCCAATGGCGTGAAAAAATCTTGACAAGGTTTCAAAATTTTTGATTTCGAGATGACCTAGATTAGTCGAGCCCGTAATTGTCTTGACCTGATCCACATTCGCCCCTGAGTCTCCCCTAATTGTGCCTCCTGGCAGGGATCGACTTGCCCAGTGGAATTTTAAGAATTTTAAACGCTGTCGAAAATGTGTTTCATGCTAATTTTAGGTTTTGTCTCGTCACGGCGATCTCTTTGATATCAAATTCGCCTGGTTTGGCTTCATTTTCATCATTCCGTGCATTTTCAACTGCTGATTTTTTTTCCATTTCTGTTAATTGTACCCGTTTTGTTCTGGGGCTGATTTTGCTGAAGTTGTCAATTGTGAGGTGTGGATTACAAATGTAAGTTCTAAGTTTACAATGGTCAAAAGTAAGACAGAGATTAGCCATCACATTGGCAGTGCATAAGGGTACCTCGGAGCACGTCCTGCAAGTGCTACTTCACGCATGTTGATCTGTGTCTCCACGTTGCGGATCTGTATGAAAATTGGATATGTAGTCAGGCACCATGCAGAGATGCTGCCCTTCAAAAATGGTGGAGCTGGCAGCTCACGTCCAGCAGCTTCACTGCTTCAAAAAGGCAGTTTCCTTCAAATCCGCTAATGAGGTTCACCACTGACATCGTTCCACACCTTGCAGAAAAGTTTCTATCATTTAGCGAAGCCCATATTTACAATATCTTTTGAAAAAAAAGTCACTCGACCTCAATCTAATTTATTACTTTAGACAAGTCCGATACTGGAGTCCAGACTGTTGCTGTAATTGCAGTGACCTGACCTGTCCCGCCAAGCATGTCCTTTGGGCATAACAATCGCCACTTCTCTCCTCTCACTACTCACGCTGAACCAGGAGATCGTAGTCTATTTCGGTTTTGGCGGAGGTGCTTCTCGTATTTTTTCGTGGTTTCTCGAAAACTTCAAAGAATTTAATTTTTTCTCTCCTATTACTCATTTAAAAAAACGAGCTTCTCCACTGCAATCTTCGATATGATTAGGATTGTCTTCAAAATCTCGTTGTTCATGGAAACATTATTTTGGAAACGTTATTTTCTACCTGAAGCATACAACCTATATAGCTGAAAATTTACCTCAAATAGTGGTTTCAAGTTTTGCCTTGATATACAGCGAAAAAATCACAAATTTCTGAAGCAGTCTGTGTCAAGTGGGGTCTCGATTTTTCCTTAATTGCCAAAAAGGTGTCCCAAACATCGAGCCTCACTAATCAGATAGAAGGTCGAAGAAAGACCAGATTTGCTCAGTACTAAAGCTTTAAATTTTCTAGATGCGATATCTTTCTCTGGAGCTTTTCACTCCTTTCCTTCAGAGCCCATCCTTTAATTGCTCGTTGAACGCGAATGAAACCAAATTCTCAGCTGAAGTCACACTATGCATAGTCGAAGTGGTCACTTTTCAAATGACATTGGACACTTTTCGCGTCGAATTGGGTACTTTTCAAATAAAATCGGACACTCCTCTAGGATAGCATAAAAGTTTTGAGATCAATGCGTTCTCTTATAAATTGAAATGAGCTTTTCTACAGACTCTACTAGAGATTATTTTTCGTTCAATGAAACCTTTATATGACTTTCTTCGAAGTTTTATTTCACCTACCCAATAAGTAAACAAATTGTTTGAATTTTGTAAATTATTGGTTAAACAAATAATGGCTTAAAGCTTGTTGCAGTGCAGAAGGGCAGCAATTCATAGTGCCAGAAAGAGAATGCGCCATGCCCTCGTCCAATGCGATTTTTATTCGATTGATTACAAAATTTTGGTTTGCATGAAGTTTCACATCTACAACGATGCAACGTAGACAATTATAAAAAACACACATATCCTTATTTAGATGCTTCGTTTAAGCAGCACTTACACTATTAATTAAATAAAAGTAAAAACGATACGAGCTTTTCGAGTGCATCGCGCGATCTGATCCTTTAATGCGCTATATGATTGCTTCTTTGTTGAGCCTTAGGACAAATTTTAATTTTTTAGCCAATATGTAAAATTTTTATAAAATTGTTACACTTATTGGGGCAGGTGTAAAAAGATTCAGAGAAAGGTATATTCATTTGTCCTTGAACAAAATTAATCTATCCTTTTCTAAATTACTCGCTTTGATTTCAAATTCTTGCAGCTACCTTAGAAGAGTGTCCAATTTGATTTGAAGTGTCCAATGCGACATGAAAATGGTATATTTCCGTAACAGGTTAATCCTTTGCATACAACTTTCGAAATCAGAGATCGTGGTTGTTTACAATTAAACTGTCATAATTCGAAGGATTTTTTGAAACTCTGGAAAAGTACTAATGTGCTGAAAATGAGCGCCTAGAACTAGATAAAAAGTGGACTACACGACTTGAAAAAAGGTTCTGAAAGTGAAATCTTCAGTATAAATAGGGGCTCGATTTTTGGCGAATTTTTCCCGAAAATCGACCAAAAATCGAACATCCTAATCACACCTAAGATGGTAGCGGAAAAGCTTGTTTTTATTATATGATACTTATGGCTTGAATTTTTGGGACGTAGAATTTCGTTTTCTGATGTTGCTTCCTTAAGATAAAGACAGCTATCCGAATAAACCTCCGCTCCTCTATGAAGTTTGAGCAAAATCGGTGATCCTAACCCGACCATCCTCAAACGGGAAGTAACCTAGCGAAATCAGCGGAATTTTCGAAAACGGACGTCGGATTCATAATCAGCGCCCCAAATAACCCTCTGTACGACTTTGGATGAGAAAATTTGACTAATTACGAAAATATCGAATTTCGTTGACGTCATCGCCCGTCTGCCGCGGCAGCCTCGAGCAGCCTCGCCCACTATAGGAAATTGTCAAAAAATCAATTTTTCTGAAATTAGTCGAGATTGGCATCATTCGATACAGCTTTTCGTTTCAAAGCTAATGTTTTTGCTGCGAGGGTCAAAAGCTCAAATATGGGCGAGTAAGGGCGCAGGAAACTCTAACCGCTAAGTAAGACGCCCTAAAATGGCAGCTGGGGCTAAGGCAACTTAGGCAGCTAAGGAGTTGTAAGCATGTCCTCTTAAAGCACCTCAAGTGCTCTGCTCGCCTGCGCCTTTTTTGGGCCGTCAGCTCCCCGGGTCTTCCCGCAGGGGTGGACTTAAATTGGAAAAAATCGTATCAAATAAGGATAACCTGCATTTTCGTACTCCTGTAGCAATGCCTCTTCCTAAGCTATACCATTCTACTTTTGGGTGCCACTAAACCGCTTTACTGCCTACAAGACCCACAAGTTGCAGCCGACACGATTCGAACTTGACAGAGTTATTCTGCCCCGAACATGGCCGCGGGTGCAATTTGCGTGCGGTCGCTCCACAGGATTGATAAATTCGGTCTTACATGCATTGTGCACGGCTCACTCCAAAGGCAAGCTGGACAGTCTTAGAGCAATTCCTGAGTAGGGCGGCTGGGAATTTCCTATAAGACTCCCCAAACACTCACTCTACAAGCTCTCGCGCCCACTCGATTGATTATGTCCGGCCTTTATGCATTGTTCAACTCTATTGATCTATATGTCAAAAGATAGAGGTCAAGCTGCTGGCTTCATTTTAGAAAGAGTTTGGAAAAGCCGCTTTGGAACGCTCCAAAGCGTTCTTTTTGGCAATCGACCAAATCATGTGCGCGGTACTGTAAGTTAGTCTTAGTAACTCACACTTCATATTTTTTAGAGTACAAAGGCTTAGTGTGAGCAGTGAGAGAGCAGAAGCGGCGATTGTATGTCCAAAGGACATGCTTGGCGAGATAGGTCAGGTCACTGCAATTACAGCAATAGTCTGGACTCCAGTATAGGACTTGTCTAAAGTAATAAATTAGATTGAGGTCGAGTGATCTTTTTTTAAAAGATATTGTAAATATGAGCTTCGCTAAATAATAGGAACTTTTCTGCAAGGTGTGGACCGATGTCAGTGTTGAACCTCATTAGCGGATTTGAAGGAAACTGCCTTTTTGAAGCAGTGAAGCTGCTGGACGTGAGCTGCCAGCTCCACCATTTTTGAAGGGCAGCATCTCTGCATGGTGCCTGACTACATACCCAATTTTCATACAGATCCGCAACGTGGAGACACAGATCAACATGCGTGAAGTAGCATTTGCAGGACGTGCTCCGAGGTACCCTGATGCACTGCCAATTTGATGACTAATCTCTGTCTCGCTTTTGACCATTGTAAACCTAGAACATACATTTGTAATCCACACCTCACAATTGGTAACTTTAGCAAAATCAGCTCCAGAGCAAAACGGGTACGATCGTAAACAATTAGCAGAAATGGAAAAAATCGGCAGTTGAAAATGCACGGAATGATGAACATGAAGCCAAACTGAGCAAATTTGATATCAAATTGATCGCCATGATTAGGCAAAACCTAATATTGTCATGACATACATTTTTGACAACATTTAAAAATTTTAAATTTCTACTGGGCAGATCCATTCATGCCAGGGGGCATAACTAGGCGAGAATAAGGAGCGAAAGTGGGTCAGGTCAAGATAATTACGGTTCCCTTAATTTAGGTCATCTCAGACCCAAAAATTTTAAAATCCGTGTCAAGTTTTTTATGTCACTGGGTAGATCATGTTGTTCTGATTCCAACAATGTGCCTTTCATTGAATATAATCAACTTTGAAGAGAGTTATGGCAAAGCGGCGGAAACGGCGGATTAATCCGCCGGCGGCCGCGTTTTGGCGAACGTTTACCGACGGTACTGTATCTTGTGCACGCGACAGACGGCACCTCCTCCGACTGCGCTACACTCGCCCATAGCCAAACATGAATTCAAATAGCTCCGAGCCTCCCGTAGAAGTAGAATCAGTGGCACATCCCGAAAAAGGAAATGATTAGCGTCATCCTTTATCCTTTATCCTTATCAATACCCATTGCAAGGGTTGCGATGGTTCTGCTCGGAGTAAAAGTAGATTTGTTGAGTCGTGTGGTAGCCCCACTTGCTCATGGATCTTAACCTATTATAGTTTGAGCTACACCTCTCTTCTGAGCGTGACGTCCCATTCCTGAGTTAAATATCTTCGTGCATTGCATCGACTGACTGACGTGTGTCAAACCCAGTTCCACATATTGCCTCAGCCATGTGTAAACCGAGGCAGATGTGAGTTTGCATTAAGTGCCGAAAACCTCATAGAAACGAAAAAACTCACTGTCCGGTGGGGATTGGATTTCACCGCCATGTGAAACACGCGTTGCTATGAAATGTGTTTTGGTCATTCAACGCGTAAGCTGTTGAAAGCTCTAAAGGTACTTCTTTTTGGAAATGATTTTTTGGAATTACTTTAGGCAACGCCTAGTGCTTCTCATAGCGCTGCGTTTGCTGCAATTCAGTGTGTTTTTTGCAGCAACTTTCGGAAAATCTTTCGTTAAAAGCGGAAGGTAACTGGTGTTCTGAATTTTCTTCAACACTCAGGAACATTCCTAAACGACGCCGATTGGTCTACGCCGTCTAAAATTAGGTGTCCTAACCGCATAAGGTGAGTCGACTGACGTTTCCTTAATAATAATAATAATAATAATAATAATAATAATCCCTGTCGCGTGCCAGAGTGCTCCAATGGATCCTCCTCGCTGGAGGGACACGAAGAGCGTCATATCGGTCGTTCAGGGCTTTTACGAAGAAGTCCGACCAACGCGTTGGTGGGCGTCCTGATGTTCTCTTGACATCCCGCGAAATCCAGTCGGTAACAGCTCTGGTTCAGCGGGTGTCTGCGAAGCGCATTACGTGGCCGGCCCACCTATTTTTTTCCCACGCGACAGCGTCTCTGATCATCGAACAGGAAGAACAGTGGAGTCGAATAGGTGGGCACGGAGTCGGACATAATAATAATAATAATAATAATAATAATAATAATAATAATAATAATAATAATAATAATACAGACACAGGCATAACCATAGTCACCAAGCGGATTTCCAGTGACGTCAGAAGGGCACCAGAGGCTGGATTCACGATTGGTAAGGAAATGGGTTAATTTTTATGGATAAGTTTACCAATAGAGGATAGTGGGCAGAGGGCAAGTTTGTCCTCCATTCACCTACGCTCCACGGTCTTGTGAATTCCAGGTGATGCTTGAATTTCTGCTCTCTTCTCGCATAACTCTGGGTAAGGAAATTCAGGAATCCGACCTCAGGACGTTCCAAAACGCGTTGTTGGAAGTTCTTAGCGAACTGAAGAGGATGCTCGAGCAGGACCCTGTACTGCATGGACTTGCATGAGTTCTTTGGCTTTGCTAGCGTCTTTTCAAGTAAATTTCTGTTCAGGTAGGCCAAAAATGGTACGGGTGACAAATACTGGGTACGGTGGTGGCATGCTACCGCAAATGCCATTGGAGTGCTTCAGCGCCTTTCCAACGTGGTGTGGATACAACGTTATACCCAAGCGCATTCGTATCACCAGCTCATAGTATCCACGCGTTCATCCAGGCCGACCACGCTTTACATCTTCACGCGGTCAGTGAAGGTATGATGTTGTCTAGGCACCGTAAGTCACTGAATACGCATTCACTTTGCCTTCTATCTTTCAGAGGAGGAGTACGTGGTGCATGCCAGACATCAACATGCTAGTAGAGACCTTTATCCTTTGTAGAACGATTTTCGGCGGGGGGGGGGCGCAGCCGAACGCCAAAGCAGTGTCTTGTGCTTCCCAAAGGCCAGTCATAGTCTTTCTAAATTAGAATAATGAACGAGCTGGTCGGCCTGGGCGCACTTGGAACTTTCCTCCTCCCAGTCGAGCCAAATGCCAACTCACCATCTCAAAACACTTATGGACGAAATGCCAACTTACCTTACCAAATTAGTCTCTACTATAGGGAAGCAATGGCGACTTCCTCTATACCAAATCTGATTTGTAGTAGATGGACGAGCCACGGACCGAAGTCCACGTACAGTCCGTGTTTTCGGAAGGGAGCCATATTTAGCTCAAAGCGGCAAACTACAATATTTGTAGTTGTTTTGGAAAACGTCTCGCCGTCAGAAGCTGCGTGGGTTGTCGTCAGAATCGCTCTTCCGTCCTCTGTACGTCGGATTCGGTCTTCGGACATTGCTATCAACAATTGCTGCAAAACCCTGCTGTTTTACATAGCCCCTCCATGGGGCTGACTATCAAGCCCTGCATTCTTATAACCACATAGGAGCTCAGGTCGTTGTATTCTTCAAGAAACTGTTTCGAAGCCATAACACCGCATCCTTACACGTGTTTATGTTTATTCCGCCAGCCTTAGTCATTCTGCTGTAGATTGTAGCAATCCGAACCTATTGAATGTAGGGAGGCTGTTGGAGAGGTGGCAGGACGAACCGCTGTATTATCATAATTCTTTAAAGGCTTCACTGCAATGTGCAATGTGAAAATTATTCATATTGTGAACAGGGGTTTTGAACAAATCACTCCTATTGCGAACGCTAGAAAAGGATTTGTGGAGAATTTCTAATCCCGCTTGAATCCTTTCGCGAACTTCTACTCCCTAGCCGCTATGAGAAATTGTCGATGAATTCAGCATTAGCCACATGGCACGAACCGGCAATGAACCGTGTGAGCTGCACTAGGTAGGTAATGCTCTTCATGTTTTCGTTTCAGTAGCTTTTCAGTAACTTCTTGTGATCCTGGATTACGACTAACTAGTGCCGTAGCTGTTGAACAAAACGAGAAGAAGGGCACTTCGATGACACGCCCAAGAACACGCTTAGTAACAGATCTGACTCCCTCCTGCAACTGTCTAAGTGACTTATGATGCTGAGTTTCAATGGCAGAGCGTCAGAGTTGGAGCTGGTAGTGCCCTCGAGCTTCTTCCTGCTTGACATTGTTGGACGTACAAAAGCAAAGTTGTTTTCCCCAATTTGTAGAAAGAAAACTTGTCCAGAGAGACCAAAGTACTGAAGTTTTCTTCGGCGAACTTCACAACAGTTTGAACCTTATAAGTATGCAAGTTGAAGAAGCGAGCGAATCGCAAGAGGATCTGTTGTTCTCATAGCTCTACCTCTTCTTGCTTCTGCTCGTTTTCCCAACTCATATCTTTGCAAACGAAGTGCTTCCGGTTCTTGAGCTTGAAAACCACTTCCATCCTAGGCACCTAGTTGTCGTTATCGCTTTTTCGTTTCGGAATTTTTCCAAGTGCTTCGCTGCCTGGTCGCTTTATCCGTCTTCCTGTAGAAGTCTTCCTTATTATATGAAGAGTTTTTACAGACAATGTTACTCTGGCTACCGCTCGTTCTTCTGTGCTCTTTCGCCACTGCTTTGGACGATCAACATTATCCAGTGATGCGAGACGTCCGAGCAATAGCACCATCTTACTCGTCTTGGTTCGTTTGATATTAACAAAACTCAAATTTTTAGAAGAAAAATAGTCAAATAAAATTCTCTTTAAGGCACAGAAAGAAAGAAAACGTATAGCGCATTAAAAGATCAGATCGCGCCATGCAACGCAAAAAGTTCAACTTTTAGTTGATTGATAATGTAAGACCACTTACGCGAACACCAAAGTGAAGAAATTTGCGTTCTTTACAGTTGTTTTTGTCACCGCTAACAGGTGTCAAACTCCATGCAACCCGAAATTCTGCTATCAATCAAATAAAAATAGCGACGTCTTGGAAGAGGTCATGGTATAATCTTTTTTTGCTACTAAAAAATGGCCGCCTTTCTTCTCTGTAAAACAAGCTTTAAGCCATTATTTTTCCTCAAAAAATTTAAAAATCCTGTTATTGGAAAGGTGAATTAAAGCCTTAAAGGAGGCTATATCAAAAATTTACTTTAAAAAATATCCTAACTTTTTGGGAGAGTCTCCAGTTTAATGTAGAAAACACTCATTTCAACTTGAAGAGTTTGCTTTGAATTCGAAAATCTTAGGCTAGCTTACAAGAATGCTCAATTTTACTGAAAATTGTCCAATTCGACGTAAAAATCGTATATATTGCTCAAGAGTTATCCACTACGGAACAAGAAAAATAAAGAGAGAGTAAGAGGGTTTTGCATTATTTGTTGCTCAACCAAGATTCACAAGAATTCACACCAGTTTTCTTCTTTTCACTATCAGTATAAACAGCTGTCTTGCGGTAGAGATACTGTGGCTGATAATGATCCTCGGAGAGCATTGGATGCTTTTTACATATTTATTATTTTTATTTATTGCGCCAGTACATCAAAGAGCAAAAGGCAAACTCTTGACTCAAACAGACTCGACAGTAGACAATTCAAACTCAAAAATAACCAAAACTAGAGAAGGAGCTAATATAAAACTGAAGAACATACGCATTCCGAGCGCTCACTTACAGCATAAATCTTATAGTTTGCATATGCACATGTCTACAATCACCCATGATTAAGACAATGCTTCATGCATCCCAGTCAAGTCGTGCCAGTTCCCGACCCTGGAAGGAGAGGCATCTATGAACATGTGTCGAATCTAGAATCGATGCCTGGAGCCCGATAAGTCGGGGCTCTTTGCTGACATACATACTACACATACATGTTGACATACTGCACATACACAGCTGTGTATCGCTTCAGGTTGTGGTAATTTCATACTTTCAGACTTTCCACCCTATTGTTTCACACCCTTCCTGTTGTTTTCTCGTGCTTACTTCATCTATTGCCTAATTAATTCGTCATTCACCTCACTTCATGATGTCAGCACTGATCGTCATTTTGTCGCAGATTTCTACGTTCAAAGTCGGGGGTAGAAAGAAAGACGTTAATCGTGTTCAATTAGATTGAAACAGCGCTGTTATTTGTTAGGTGGACTGTTCCTCCTGGGAGAGCTAATTATCTATTGTGTCAGCGTTTTACTAACAATGATAACGGAAAAACCGAATGTTAGTTGGGTACAAAGTTTATGAGAACTTATTTCCATTAGGCTCAACTGCACAAGAGTTTAGGTGAGCTCTGGGAGTTCTCTTGCGCCTCACTTCTCCAATCTGCGCACGAAATCGCCAATAATTACATAACTGCTCACAACGCGAAATTGAGCTCAAAACCGTGTTTGATTCAATAAACTTTTTAGAATCTCCCATGTTTAGCCAGTATTTGGTGCACTACTGAAGAAGGGCGTCTTCAGAAGGCTAAATGAGAAAACGGTTCTAGCTCCAGGAGTTTCGATGCACTACTAGGAATAGTGTTTAACTATCCTCCATTCACTGCATTAAAGGATTTCACTGTGTAATGGATGGGATTTGTAATCAGTTGATCGGAATAGAAAGAGCATGCCTAACGATGAAGTCCCTTCAACGGAACGTTTAATGGACACAATCACGCGCTTTTCGTAGACTAGTGCTGAAGTCGAACAAAACGAAGAAGGGACGAAGTGGGGAGCACGAGTAAGTTGGAGGACGAACTCTGCAGAAATTGAGAAGGAATTCATCAGAAAGCCTCAATGCTTAAGAAGACGTCGTTCTATTATATAATACATTCACCTGGCCCAAAGACAAGCATGGAAAGCGATGTGAAGGACGAGCTTACTAGGGACAGAGTCGCAAGGCCAGTTGCACGCCTCTCAAAGGTATTTCAGTTCATCTGGTGGACCTCGGAGAAAAGCTGCTCAGCACCGTGCATGATGGAAATGTACGGATACACCACCGCCTTGTCCAACGTTCTCCGTTTCTCTGGAGCTTGCTTTCACGGCGCTCTTTCTATTGGTTTCAGGTTGTTAGCACTTCGAATTTCCCCAGGCTGCCGTGATGCCTTCGTAGTCCCGGACCAGGATAGGTCAATTTCGTATGATCGGCAAGTTTCGGAAAATTAAATGAAAATAGCAAAAAAGCAATCGATGACCTAGGCAATAATACACCCCGGTGCAAAATTATAGGTTTACCTATGATTTGTCCATCACTACCCGAAGAACTCGCTGTCGATGCTCAAGGACGTTACCATCGTATTTTTCACTATCGAAAACCTCTATAGAAGAATTCTATGCAGGTTGTCTCATCAGTGAAGGAAACGACGAACGTTTATTGAAAAATCAGCCAATGGAGACCGGTGCAAAATATAGGTGCACTTCATAAAAAACCTGATTGTTCACGAAAGTACCTACAGAAAAAGTAAGATTAGTACTTCGACGCATCACCTTTCTTGTAAACAACATCGAAAATTTTATTTGGCATGTTACCAATAAAACTATCAACAACAGTTTGCTCCATATTGGTCCCGTACATCAAGTATGGCGCTTTTCAGATCGAAAACCAAAGTGTAACTGGTTCCATTTTTGTACACTTTTTGTTCAAGAATGCCCCACAAGTTCTCTATCAGGTTGAGATCTGGAGAACAACTAAGCCACTTCAAAGGTTGGATTCCGTTGGGGTTAACCCAATCTGTAGTACACTGCGATACGTGTATGTATGAATTATCGGATCTATCCTAGTCCGAGGGTTACATAACTAACGAGGGAGGTCAGTGAACTCGGTCCGGAGATTCTGAATGAGACTTATATTGTCTTGTAGGGCATCGGACGAGGATCACAGAACTGCGTTTCGTTTCTGCTAAGTGCTCCTGGGTGGTCCAAAAATGGCAAAAAATTGTATCATTTCAGGGCGGGCTGATAGGACATAAGTGACACCTGGAATGGTCCTGTCGTGCTCAGAACTTGACTTACAAAAGGTTTGGGGCTCAAATTAAAGTTCGATTATAGTGATTCGATAATTTCCTACGTTTCCTAGACGAAGCTGCAGCGACGGGATGGCCGAGTGGGTAGCGCGGTGGACTTACGCGAGGAGGTCGAGGGTTCGATTCTTGGGATGCCAATGCGATTTGCTCTGTGGAGTGCTCCCTCTTTGGCTAATAAAGAGTACATTTTGGCCTCGGTAGGATACCTTCTTCGCTTCCTAACCCCACTTTCAACCCGTTGTCATATGTAAAGAAGCTAGTTTTGTCGTGTAGGGTGATGTCGAGCTGCATTAAACTACGCTTGTCGCGCCGAGGAAGCGCTCGTTAGATGCTACCACCATATGACTGTTTTCGAATGTTCTCAATTAGTTTTGAAAGTGCTTCTCGCTGCCACCTCATGTGTGAAAACGATCGACAAGTATTGAGTTGACCCATCATCAAGGCACGTTCCTCGTTCTTCGGATTTCTTTACAGACTGCTTTTATTCCACGCAGCTTTCACTATTTCAGCTCACTGCTACCAAGTACTGTATATTTTATCCACCTCATGATATTCATCTAGCTGTGTATTTTTTTCCTGACTATTCTCCTATAAACTTACAGTAGACGGGTCGGGATTGCAGCTATAACCACTTGCACTCACTCCCTCAACTCTGGAGATCGAAAAAGGGTTTTTCCGTCCTAAATAAGTTATCTGGGATGCAGATCACCAATATGGCAACTATTTCCATTGAAACAATGGATGACAGAAGGTTACGGTGGGTATGTGTAAGTAACGGGTTATATGCAGAATAACCGGCACCGCTGCCTTTCACGACTCCAAAGGTCGAGGAGAGGACGAGGGAAAAAATTTCGCCAAAATATCGCCCACGGGAGTTGTTTGGGGTTCTGACCACATGTATGATACCTGTTTTTAAGATTTCGGTATATTACGACAGGTTACGGTAAATATGGGTGTTTAAAGCTATCTACGTTAGCAGGATTGCTTTCTTCACCAATGTGGTCAAACTTGTTACCCAACCTTCGCCTTCAACCTTCGATGGAAAGTAGTGCAAAAAAGTGATAATTTAGAACAACAGTGACAGATTCGTGGTCAGCAGCTTAAATAATTCCCATAGTTGAAGTCTGGGCGAAATCGGAGGTCATGATTTCGTCACCCTAATTCACCTCTAGCCAATAATACGGTAACCTACCGAAGTCAAAATGTACTCTTTATTAGCCAAAAAGGGAGCACTCTACAGATCAAATCGCATAGACACCCTCGGAATCGGACCCACGACCCTCTCCCGTAAGTCCACCTCGCTATCCACTCGGCCACCCAATCGCCATCACCATTGATGCGAATGAATCACTTGAATGTGCACTGTAGCTTCGTTTAGGAAACGTAGGAAGTTATTGTATTACTATAATTTAACTTTAATTTGAGCCCCAAACCTTTTGTAGGTCAAGTTCTGAGCACGACAAGACCATTCCAGGTGCCACTTTTGCCTTATCAGCCCGCCCTGAAATGATACCATTTTTTGCCATTTTTGGACCCACCAGGAGCATTTAGCAAAAACGAAACACAGTTCTGTGATCCTCGTCCGATGCCCTACAAGACCATATTAGTCTCATTCAGAATCTCCGGACCGAGTTCACTGACCTCCTTCGTAAGAAGTGGGTAACAAAATGAATTGAGACTTACTCCTTGAGAACGCGTTGCAACCTAAAAGAAACTAAAAACGAACGAGCAAACAAAAAGACACAAAAAATCGCCGCGGTTTACAACCGTCTCGGCGGGCAAAGAGCGGCGGAATGGAGGAATGCCGCGTGCTGACCGCCGGCTGACATGTTATAACCAGGATCTAACCTGGGGAGGAGAGTGCATAAAGCCGCATCCCGCGTGCTGACCCCTACCTGACATGTTATAACCAGGATCCAACCTGGGTAGGAGGGCACACAACATTGCCGGCTTACAACCGCAACAAATGTTATTTTTTGTCTTTCTTTGTGACTTTTTCTTGTTCAGGGTCCTATGTTGTTTTGTAGGAGCCGTTCTGTAAGTCTCAAGTAGATTTGGATATAGTACCTTTTAGTTATGTGGCCAGCCGGACTAGGATAGATCCGAATTATCTTGTTGGGAAATCAAGCTGTACCTACGAAATCTTTTAAAAGATGGCAGAAGGTGATCGCCGGGCAATTTCTGGTAGTATTCGCTGTTCATCCTACACTAGCTAACTCCAAAGCAACTGGCCCGTATCCAGAAAACGCAGTCCAAACCATAAGACCTCTACCGCCAAAGTTGCGCCCGAAGAATACTCGCTCCTCTTCCCTCTTATCACTCCAGTAGTGTCTTTACCAGTCCAGCCCCTCAAGATTCCACTTCCACTTCTTTTACACTACTGGAGAGATCTGAGGAAAGAGGAGCGAGTATTCTCCAAGTGAAACTTTGGCGGTGGAAGTCTCATGATGGTTTGGGCTGCGTCTTCTGCATAGGAACTTGCTGCCCTGGAAATCGTCTCGTGTAGGATGTACAACGATGACTACCAGAAAATGCTCGTAGATTAACTTCTGCCATATTTCAGAAGATTTCGTAGACACAACCTTATTTTCCAACAAGATAACGCATCCACACCCATACACGTATCACTGTCAACTACAGATTGGCTTAACTTCAACAGAATTCAACATTCAGTGTGGCCTATTTGCTCTCCAGATCTCAACCCGATAGAGGACTTGTGGGGTATTCTTGTACACAGTGTACAAAAATGGAAGTGCTTACACTTCGGTTTCTGATTTGAAGAACGCCGTACTTGATACACGAACCAATGTAGAGCAAACTGTTATTGATAACCTTATCAGTAACATGCCAAATAAAATTTTCGACGTTGTTTACAAGAAAGGTGATGCGTCGAAGTGCCAATCTTGCTTTGTCTGTAGATACTTTTGTGACTAATCAGGTTTTTATGAGGTGAACTTATATTTTACACCGTCTTCGTTCGTTAAATTTCCAATAAAAGTTCGTGGTATCCTGCACTGATGAGATGACCTGCATAGAAATCTTTTAAAGAGGTTTTCGGTGGTGAGGAATACGATGGTAACATCAATGAGGATCGGCAGCGAGTTCTTCGGGTACTGAAAGGCAAATCGTGGTGAACCTATTATTTTGCATCGAGAAGCATAGTAAGGTTTTGACGTTCTATTCAGAGCCTTTTAAATGGTGGAACTAGACTTGTATACATTCTACTAAAACTCATGAGCCTTCTGAGAAATTACGGTCAGCTGCTTACCTGGCGATTTTTTTCAGAGCAGCACCTATTAGAGTGGTGAAAGATAAAGGCGGCGACAATCCCTTTCGGGATGTCCTACGCATTCTGCTTCTGCTGGATGTCATAGAAGCAATTTGAATGTGTGTTGGGCTCACGCTTATATCTTAAAGGTACCTTAAACTTGGATAATTAAATCTGCGCCATACCCACATAGACCGTCACACCCGGAGGAGTATCGGAACCTTTACTGATTTGGTCCTTCTTATCGATACTAGTACTGGCAAAAGAGCGCTCCGTCCTGACCAGAGGCATGGAAGGCTGAGTTGGCCTGTGCGGTAAACCCCAACCAACGACCTGGAATCGGGACTACGCTACAGCCAACGCTTCTTCCAACTGCGCTCTCACGATCCCAGCACCTAATATTAGGATATGGAGAGTCCATCTGAAAGCTTTCCTTGTTCTACGCAGTACAGTAGTAAATTACACTACGAGAAGCTACCAAATCATAAAGGGTTTCCAGAATTCGAGAAGGATTCCTCATACTTGAGCCGTCATGTGCCTTAGAATGAGGTGATCCACATACTAAACAGCCAACCACAGAAGGCCAAAAGCCGACGCATCATGAGGGTTTCTCCTTACAACCAATCAGCTAGTTCAACACCTGCCACGAACACGCAGAAGGAAGTTAAGTGGTTCCAGGAGCCAACTAGGGTATGCGAGTAGAACCTGATCTCTCGAGCAGTTGCGGATCTTTCGTCAGGTAGCAATTTTGAGCTCAATTAGTTCCCTGAGCACAGTCTCGTTAGCGAAACGCGATTTCTTATGTCAATCGCAAGAACGGACCGTGTGGGATTTCCCAAGGGTGCAAGTCTAACGACGCATTAGCTGAATGCAAGAAAGCACTCAAGCACGTCTTGCAGGCTGCATAAATGACAGCTGGATGGGAGTAATATTGCCCTTCTCCCTATTCATAGACATAGAACAGCATCAGCCATTAAGCGATGACGTCACGTCGGTCTGGTGAACATTAGCTGCAAATCCTCCTTAGTCCGCTCAACAAATGCACTCTGGTGATATAAGAAGAATCTCAACAAGCGTCCAAGTTTGGAAAATAACTCCTATCACCCTTAAACGGAAGCCTGTGCCATAGGATGCCCTAACTTTGCCTGATCACGAAGCCAAACAACACCTTTTTTTAGATCCTAAGCGCTATGTAAGTAAGATTCCAGGTCAGGATTTTAGACTTCCACAGATAGTACTCATGTACCGTTCTTCAACCGACGTTCATTTCCGAAGCCCTCCTCGTGAGAAGCACTGGAGAAAACAACTGCTTTGTGCTAATTGGAAGTCAAGCAGATTTTTGGTGACGCGCAGACGGACATCATCATTTAGCGAGAGCGAAAGGCGGCGATTTACGCCCGGATTCGCCTCATGGAAGGGACAAGAAAGAAAATTGATCTTCCGAGTCGTTTTCTTTAGCCTTCAAGTGGCTGTTGCTCGGGTTGCAGGCTGTCATAGAGATGAATCGTTGCGACCAAAACTCTAGCGCCAGACAGGACTCGAACCCGCACCTCTGCTTATAGGGTAGGGTACTCCATGCTACCACGACGTGTGGATGTTGCGCTCAGCAGAACAGCGCCGGTGGTGAAGTGGCGTAAAGCATGTTGCCCGGTAAGCAGGGTGTGTGTGTGTGTGTTCGAGTCCCTTCTTGCGCTAAGGTTTTGGTCACAACAAATGATCGTTACAACAGGTAATCCGTGCCTCGGTCTGTCTCTCCTACTGTCTATCCGTTCTGTTGTAGATGTTCCTTTCAAGAAGAAGAATAATGGCGTCGCTTGCGGCAAGCACAGCAGTTAACTGTGCAGCACATGTATCCACAATGCCACGCAGTAATGAATTCATGGCTCATCCCAAGTAGGTGATCTACACATTCCGCTTTCCTGTGCTTCTTGAACAGTTGTCACAGTAAGCTTCTGTTTAAAGAATACTTCCTCTGCGTGAAACATTTCGTGTTTCGGTTCCATTTCGTTGGTCCATACAATCATAGGCTTTGATTAAGGCTTTTTCTAGAGCCTGTTCTCTAACATTTCGAGATTATGGGAAGAATACGTAAACGGTTGTTGTTCGCATTTCCGCCGTTGTTACGGCGCAAGAGCACACCTGCAAGGAATGTAAAGAATGCTGGAATTTTTGAAAACTGGCACACCATCGCTGCCTAGAAACGAAATTGCACTTATTCCTTGAGAAGATGTCACCTACAATTACAATTATGATAGCCAGTGGGATCTAGCACATTGGCGACAAAACTGCTGAAGAGCGTTCTTCAAAACTTAGTGAGTAAACATATCCATAGTATCTTTGCAGCGACTCAATGAAACAAGGGGAAACGAAATTTACACTGAATATCAAGAGGAGGGGGTTTCAAATAAAGAAGGTCCACATAGATTCCAGAAGAATGTACTCTCTGCCAAAAGATCCTCGCTGTAGCGTAATGGAGGAACATGGGCCTCGTCTGCATGATCTGAATGCCTTTATGACGCCAAGCAGAGCAGAATTGGAGTGCAGGGCGCGGCCTCGCCCTTTGCTTTCATTTAACATCATGTAGCCAATTTGATTGCGTATTTGTACCAAACAACGATTAGTGATAAGAAGCCAATGCACATGTTAATGTTTCATTCCCTCAGACATTCCTACCATTGTATCACGACTCTGAAGGAGTTGGTTTCCCTGGGCGGGATCCGAGCAAAGAACCTTGGTTTGGGGAAGCAGGTGACTGACAACGCCTTCTCTAGTTGCACAACTTCTGGCGACAGCAGCAACATATTGGCTTTCTAAGGGTCTGGGAAAGACAATATGTAGGAGTTAGATTACTTTCTCTTTCAAGAATCACCTCAAGCCACATCAATATAAAAAAACAGAACGACAAGACGAGATGGAAGAGAAATGAGTTAATCCAGTTAGCCTTATGTAAGCGGCAGAGAGGCTGCCGAGTAGCTCTGGATCTCCGGCCCTAAGTATCTAGTTCAAAAAATAATCATTCGACTTGAGTTCACTCACGGGTGTGCGTTAACCTTTTTTCCGGTAAATATTAAACGACAACTTTTAACGAAAAATATTCCAAGGGAATTCATAAGAGACACGCGCACGTGTATGCTGACCGTGCTACTCCTAAAAGTAATTGTCAAGAAAGTCCCGAAAATGATAAGCAGAATCGTTGACATGCACAGTACGAAATTCATTGAAAGCGAAGCAGTGACAGAACCAACAGCCGTGCTCTGTTTTTTCTGTTTACGTTTTTTCACATTTTCTATGCCTTTTCAACTCCACCTATTAAACAAAGATCACAAAAACTGTTAAAAAACTGACTGGTTGGTAAGTATGAAGAACCAATTTTAGCAATTAAATGCGAGAAGCGGCCTAGGAGATCCAAAAACGCGAAATTACGGCAGAAAAAAGTGGGAGCGCATGCAAATAAACTGGTAAATGAGCAAGAAAAATACCAGCAATTCTCGAAATATGAGGACGATACCAACTGCCTATGTCCAAGTAAGTTTGGCTTCCTCGGTATGCTGCGAAAGCTCATCTAAAAAATTCACCCAAAATGCATCTACATGAAGAGGAAGTAAATTTTCGAAAATGGCGTGTGAAATATCGTTGATGCCGTTTGACGGAAATTTTCGTAGTTAAATTTCGTCAAAACTTTGAACGAAACATGCCGGTAATTCCGGTAAATCGCTAAATCATTAATCGTTAAACGCACACCCGTGGTTCACATGATGCGTTATCACAAACGCTTTACTGTTATACGAATAATGCTTCCCAGTACATTTGGTTCACTTCGTAGTACTGTGGAATCTGAAGTTATCTTCGAGGTGCTTCGCTTCTTTGGCTCGTAAGCCACTCTGAAGCGACTCATTGTCAGAGAACAACCTTCGCGTTGCTCAAAAACAAGGTCGGCGCTGAAAGCGCTAAGCTCACCGAGATGAGATGAAGAAATTGGGGAAAGCGGTGATCCCATGAAGATACCCAGATGATGGCATCAGTGGATTATGTGCAGCAGCCACCGAAAATAACAACAGCGGGCTGCTGCAGATGGGAATGTGGGTCACGCTTCTTGACCTCTAGCAGTGGAAAAGGGTAAAAGACTGGCATGAAACTTCGTGACGGGTAATTACTTCCGAGACGCTAACTGGGGGTTCGTTGAGCAGTGCTCCGTCTCATTCTTTCAAGGTTCCGTCTCATTTTCAAGCACTTCACCTCAAAGTGTAGGAGTCTGTCGCGATGAAGCAATATTTTCCAACTTTTGAGAAATCAACGAGAGCTGCTCGTTAAATGCTAAAATTCTGTAGGAGAATGACGCTCATTAGTCGGAGTCAATCATGTATTAGTTTTCACCGAACCGCACAAAACTGGCTTCATCTAGTAACGCTATTTTTTAGCAACGCCTTCCACCCTAGCTCAGTTGCCAATCTAACTCTGCTAAGACTCTGAAATTTAATTACCCTTTATTGCAGTTCTTCTGTGCTCCATTTCGCTCACCCAAAAAGCATGGGAATGTGCGGTAAATTGGTTCAAGGTGTTAGTCTTATGATTACGACCAAAGCCAGATCAATGTCTTCACGGGATCGCACAATTGACATTTAGTAGTTTCACACGGGATGAAAAATTCTGATTATGACCTGTTCAGCGCCTAACATGGAGAGCCTCCAAACTCGCGGTGAGCTTTTGCGATGGAATTATTACAGGATGAAGTGTACCTTGTGAGGAGTCCAAAGCCATAGTTAGTTTTTAGGAATACTCTCCTTTGCTCGAAAAAGGGGTGTAAAAACGTGAGCGAAGTTCATCACGCCCTGCTGCCACCCCACCGAATGTGGTCGGTTGGCAAGTGGGTAGTGTTCTCGCTTCACAGGAACGTGGTAATGAGTTCGACTAACCCTATGCTGGTGTTTTTGCATTTTGCGATTTATCGTCGGTGAGATTCTTTATCCCCATTTCCAACCCTTTTTTAAACGAAAACATGGCAACAAATGTCGTCTACGTCCATCGTGCTCTTTGAAAGTGGAAAGTGAGAGTTTTTTACTTCCAGTTTAAGCAAGTCAAAGACTGATGGTTCATGATCAGTACCCCAAATAACCTCACGCACAAAGTTTGGGCGAAATTGATGCTTCTGACCTCACCACCCCCACCAACACCTACCCTAACCTGTCATAATAAACTGGAAATCAAGAAATCGATGTTAGATTCGTGATTAGCTCCAAATAACATCCGTAGCCAAAGTATGAATAATTACTTACCACCTTCGACCTCGCTAGTACACTGTATGAGTCCCTTTTGATTTCCGAACAGTCAAGCTGTTTTCAATATGAGAAAGTGTTGTAGGTAACAAATTCAATTATGTTCTTTACACGAATGGAGACAAAATGTACAAACCTACTTGTAAGAATAGCAAATGATGTACCAACCTTCATCAACAATAACGGAAGAATGCATAACACAAACAGAACATCTACGCTTCCCTCTCCGTTTTCTGCGGACATAGTAGCACCGATATTTATCTTTTCTGTAGCCCTCCACCGCTCAACATATTCAATTGGTTTTCACCTCGAATGGTCTCGCTTCCCGATGATCGCCCTTGTTTAACCATGATGACCGAGAAGCAAAGCGCGATCTAGGCCCATCCTCGAGTGAGGGTCAGAAGCAGCAATTCCGCCAAACTTTGGGGTGCTGATCACGAATCTAGCATCAGCTTTTGACTTGCTCAAGCTGAAAGTCAAAAATTCTCACCTTTCCACTTTCAAAGAGCACGATGAACGTAATCGAAATTTCTTGCCATGTTTTTGTTCAAAAATGTGTTGGAAATGGGGATAAAGGGTCTCACCGACGATAAATCGCAAAATGCAAAAACACCAGCTTAGGGGAGAATCGAACCCAGGACCACGTTCCTGCGAAGCGGGAACACTACTCACTGCGCCATCCGACCACGTTCGGTTGGGGTGGCAGCAGGGTATGATGAACTTCGCTTACGTTTTCACACGCCTTTTTTTGAACATAGGCGAGTATTCCAAAGAAACTAACTATGGTTTTGGATTCCCAACGCGGGGCCCTACATCCTGTAAAAATTGCATCGGGAAAGCTCAGAGCAAGTTTGGAGGCTCTCCTTGTAAGACTAGGCAGACTGTTCTGAATGCTGAGAGCATCGAAAGTCTACCCTCGCAAGAACATAGAGCGTGGCGCATCTAGAAAAAAAGGCAAACATTCTTACTCCTACACTTCGTATGGTTTTCTCCGCTATGATAACTCCAAAACTAAAGAAATGCTATTGGTGACACAGCTATCTGGAATTTAGCTAACTATGGGAGCAATCTAGTTTGCGACTGATAAAGATAGTACTTTTAATTATTTATTTGCACTGTATAGTGCGCAATAATCAGCTAAATCCCTCAACAACACAACCTAGCCTTTTATGATGGTAGCTGGTAAGGGTGAATTTAACTAACAAGAAGAAGCCAATTCAAATAAATTACGATGAAAATGCAGAGGCAAGGGTTTGCGGAGTGGGTAATTCAATGGGAAACGAGCAGTGGCCCGCCAACGCTGCAAGCTGCGAGAGATAACGGCTTCGGATACCATCTTAGTAGGTCCGTCGCTCCTATTGAAGGCTGCCAGGGGAAGCAGTAGGACGGTCAAATGAGAAGCTTACAACGGCAGCAGGATTGAGATTGATTTGAAAAAAAGGAAAAAAGAAAAAAGGAAGAAAGAAAAACAAGGAAAATAATTGGGAAGTTAAGTAAACATCAACATGGAAGCTAAAATAAACTAACCAAGAGTATATTAGTGAACTAAACACCAAACAAACAAAATGTTAAACAACGGCAGCAGTTGCAATGAAATTTACGACGTAAGGCGTATAATCAAGAAATGTCCTCCAAATGCAAAGCTATTTCCCTGAACCTTCTTCGAAAAACATTGGCATTTGGAGCATCTAATATGATCGTAGGCAACATTTGAAGCCAGTGAGCACCAGAATAGAAAAGAGAATTGAAGGCTTTTTCACGATATTTTTCTTCACATTAGGGTAGCGAAAACGGCAAAGATTACGATAACGTTTAGATCACTAACGCTGACAATCATAGTAATACGCTCGTGTGGAACTGTCAAAGCATGTCTGTGAACGTACCCTAATAATTCTCAATAGGACCTAGATACACGGTCTTGTGGGGCACCTAACATGGAGTAAAATTCTTTTTGCTGAGCGCCACTGGGTGTGACAGACTAGCACCGGTTGCATAGGGGAGTATACGTGCCTCCTTCCTCCCGTCCATGAGTTACTAGGTGACAATGGCCCGCAGCAAAAACGAACTTCATTCTTGTGTTGCTTGTTGGATGCCCTGCAAGATCATACAGATCTTTTCGAGAGTCGTTGTAGTGAGTATATATACGTTCTTTGCGAGTTTTACAAAGTGTTATATAAAGGTAAAGGTTGGATAAGGGAAAGGAAGGCGCCTAATGTTTCACAGTAAACTACGTGGATTCATTTGCTGTGGATTGCTGCTTTTCCGTGACTGACCCCAATGCGCTCTCTTTTGCAGGTGCATTTTCTATCCGGAGAGGTGTCGACTGTTGAGCTCGCCGGAGAGCATGCTTGCGCAGCGCCGCCGTTTCCTCTAGAACAACCACGACGCGGCTGCTCAGCGTCACTCGGGCCAACCACCGTAACAACGTCGTCATTCTTGTAGATCTCGCCGTCCGAATCACAGCGCACACTCAGTCGACCGAGGTAGATTGGTCGCGGCTTGCTGCACATATCTGTACGAATTGCGTCATTTCTATGCTTGAATGCACCGATAAAGGACTGTTGTACCTGCTCTTCGATCGTTGTGCATGTGCAGTGGAGCTCGATGGAAAAAATCGAACTAATAAAGTGGCTCTTTAGCAAGGATTCAGTGGAGCAGTGTGCAGGGGGAGCTCCTAGCGAGTGTGCCTGAAACGTTCTTTACTAATTGAACGCACATATGTGAACGTCTATGCAGAGCAAAGACCGAAGAGGGATAGAGCTCACTCAGAAATTCTAACATGATTATACATATATAGAAGTGACAGCATTTCAATGTAAGATAAATTACCTCCCCTCTTAAGGTGAAATGTTTGGTTAGGTGAGCGACACCTAGGCTTTGAGGAACTTATTTTCAAAGAAGTACAATAAAGAGTGTTTAAAAATATATGCGGTGTTTGAAGAACCAGAAATTTTTTACTTGTATACGATGACGCAATAAAGCAAACAGTTACCTACTGTTCAACGCGCCAGGTGTTTGTCCGATATTTATGGTATTCACTTGTAAGTCTTCATAACGATGGTTTGTCGCGATCGAAACTCTAGCGTCAGGCGGAACTTCAACCAGCACCTCCTGCTGACCGAGCAGAAATGCTTTACACCATTACACCATCGGCGGTATTCACTTGATTGGCAGAGAAACGCTATATATACCTCAGAATATAGTGACTAAAGATTGCACACCTTTTACCGCCTCTAGATTGAGTTAATTTTTAGCGAGAACTATTGCTTCTTGAAGAAGGTAAAGACTAAAACGACAAGTTGTTTTCCATTAAACAATATATCTCTTGTGCCTTTAAACAGACCCAACATTTTCCTTTCACTTTCTTGAAAAAAGAGCTAATTCAGGTTTTCAATGAGAATACGGGTCGCGCCGTCAGATTCGGTGCCGAATCCGGTGTGTGCTAAATCAAGACTCAAACATGTCTCTGATTAAACCCGGGCATTTTTTCATTTTTCATAGAATAGTTTTAATTCTTATGTGCCACACAGGTTTGCTAAACATAAAGGATAAAAGGATAAAGGATAAAGGACGGCGTTACTCAATCCCTTCTGGGATGCGTCAGAGCATTCTACTTCTACAGGATGTCGTGGAGGCGATATGAATGCGTATTTGGCCTTACAATGACTTGCGGTGGCCAGCCGATGAACAAGTCAGCGCTCTACCCTTCCCAGACAAGTCTGGTACCAATTCACCGACCCCGTAGGGATGGAAGGCTTGGTTGGCCTGGGCGGGAAATCCGAACCAGGAACCTGGAATCGGGTGCACGCGACAGTCGCGCCTCCTCCGACTGCGCTACACGCGCCCGTTGCTAAACATATATTTATTAAATCTGACGTTTGTCTTTTTCAAGGCTCGACAGAGGCTCGAATTTTTCTTTCATCTCAAGCTCGTGGTTCAGATTTGGCCTAAGTCAGCCTAGTCCTCTATGCCTAGTCACCGCAAGTCATTGTAAAGAACAGGTGCGCAATCAAGGTGCCCCGACAATAATACCTAAAAGTGGGATGCGCGGAGCATGCCACAGACACATGGATTAGTGCTGTTCTTTATCTCGTGCATTGCACATGGATTGCGAATCATCTCATCCTCAGTGCTTTACCACAGAGGCACAATCAAAGAACCAGAGATAGGATTGAAAATAGTGAGCGGATGAGCCTTAATAAAACAGCGGTGCCTTAAGAACAGTGATATAGAAAGGCACGAGGAGAAGAACAAGGAACCACTTTTGTGGATGCTATCCCTAAGCTGGAGCTCACAACAAACCGATAAAAATGCCTGATTCTCCCAGTCGATGTCACATACCTACCTCAGTTACCCGAGAGGTTATGATCAACAGGGAAACTTCAGCTTGTGAGACAAGACATTGCTCTCTTTTTCTTCTGGCGCTCCAGACTAAAAAAATAGAGCACAATGCGAAGAAGTTACGTAAAACTAAGAATTTAATGAGTAACCTTGGCCTAAACAGAACGTTTACATAGACCTGTTCATTTATTTCTTCAGCTAAAGACTCGAGTATTAAAAGCGGTTAAGAAAGCATTGAGCACTGCATAGACAGCTGCCGTTCATAGTTAAGTTTCGACGATAACCCAATTTGTTACTCACAAGGTGTACAGGGAATAACTCTCACGATCGGCACACACTGGTATAAGACAAGTTTATTAAGAAGCACTCAACGGACACAAAAAACGACGCAACAGAAGATGCGAGTCGAGACAAGATGAGGAGCAAGGTGGGGGAAGGCCAGAAGTGGGACGGGGTGACGGATCGGAGAAGAGATTCAGCCGTCCCACAGTTGATGTCCAAGCGAAGTAACTCTCCTTCTGGCCTAAAATTTCCATCTTCGAAGGCCCCGCGCAAACTGGAGCGTCCCTTGGAGCAATGCGAAACTGGAGCGTACCATCGCGACAGAGCGCGAGAGCATACGTGACTGTTGATTTAATCTGTACTATCCTCGTCCTCATTCTTTTTTTGCATAATACTCTTCAGACTATAACATGCCGCCGTTCCGCCTGAGACCGTCCCACTCGGTCAACAGAGATCTGTGCAGCGTCGCGTTCCTCCTCTTTTTGGAGCTTTCGGAGCTCGCGGCATCCCCTCCTTGACTTGACATTTACATCCCCTCCTTGACATGAGAATAGGAGCCGCTGGTCCACCCGGTGTCTGGTATCCGGAGCAACCTGGTGGCAAGGGCTTCAGCTGCACCTAGCGCACAAGTATCGCGCGCACACACTATAGAACAAGCGGGTCTGTCCGCGATCGTGCAACGCGGATGGAACAACAAAAACAACTTTGCAGTGTTCCCGCCCTACCTCACTGTACATATCACATTTTCATGGGTCGAAGTTCCCCAGCCTGCCTAGAAGATTTCCGTCAGGTCGCACCCTGGATCACCGGATTGGTCCCCAAGTCATGTTTCTACGATGGCCCAGATTGTTACTAACAAGATGTACAGGGAGTAACTCCTGCGATCAGCATACACGCTGGTAGAAAACAAGTTTATCAAGAAGCACTAAACGAGCACAAAAACGACACAACAGAAGATACGAGGATACGAGACAAGATGGGGAGAGCCAGAAATTGGACGGACGCGACGGATCGGAGAAGAGAGGGAGCCGTCCCAAAGTTGACGTCCAAGCGAACTAACTCTCCTTCTGCCCTAAAATTTCCGTCCTCCATGGTCCCGCGGAAATTGGAGCGCCCTTGAAGCAGAGCGAAACTGGAGCGCGCACTTGCGACAAAGCGCGAGAGCACGTATGGCTACTGGTTTGATTTCTACTCTCCTCAGCCTTTTTTACATAAAGTTCCTCAGGCTAGAATGTCGTTCCTTTTGTAGTGAATTCATCAAATTATTGTTCCGCTTGTTAAATTCTGCCGGTAGGATGTAGATCAACGAAGTGCATACCAGAACAGGTTTAAACCAACAAATATAATATTTAGAAGCGCCCTACGTAGTTGTTTAGCTTGTGGAAGATAACTCGATGTGATCGCCGTTCTAGCTTTAGAGACCATGTGGTGGCTCAAATGTGTTAGCAAGTTGATCGTGCTTCAATAAAGCTAATTTCCTATTGCCAATATTTCGCACATTTCTATTTATTTCGCCGGTCTTCCATGTGAGGTTGAAATATTTTATGAGCTTTGCAAATAGCGTTACAGTATTCCAAGGTGCTCATTTTTTGGAACTATTGAATTCGTAGATACTCTTGCGTGTGAGTGAACCGCAACTCCAGCATCTACGTAATTGCAACACGTGTGTGAATAGAATCGTATCGAAGGTTTCATTCTAGAGGCACGTGTGCTTGCTCTCTTTTTCAGGAAAGGTTATATCAAGTTGGTTACGCGTTCAGCACTAAAGCAATGACTACAGGGCTCTAGCAATTATTACCTGGTTTAAAAATATACAGAGGAAACCATAAGTCCAGCAACAAAAATTATGTAACCTTATTACGAGTCTCTTTCCAATTGCAGAGAACTACATAGCAACGGTTGTGTAACAGGGATGAGCGGAATATCCGTTATCCGTTATCCGTTAGCCGGTTTCCTGGGGGTTTTGACCTATTCGTTTTGTTGTTCGTTATCCGGCGGTTTTGGGCCCGATAACGAACAACAAATTAGCCGAATCTTAGTTTTGGAGGTGGTGATAGGTGGACTATGTACAGGATCCTTTAAGATTGGTCGTCAGAAACAAAAGAAGTATTCAAATATAGAAGGATTAATTGAAGTTTCCTCACTTGGAAACTGGCTACATAGTTTTAAAGATATTAACTTCCAGCCTTCCAGAAGGCCCGCTAAGCCTGAACCATTCTTATGTGGGCCTACTTAGCACAGCATTTTTCATTCATCTCAGCTCACATGCTGACCAACAAGGCATACAAACTGCTACTAGCAATGGTCAAAAGTGGAGAGCCGCATACTGATCAGGATTTTTTAAGACTGATCTTTCATCGTATCATTTGTGGTTACACGACTGCAGTATGTTCGATTTGATTGCAGGCGGTAGAGTACCTTTTAGCCATATGCTGTCGTGAATTATCAAAAGTACTGCAGTACAGCAAAAGCGATGGGATTAATCCAAATACATAGAGTAAGCAGCTTCTCCATTAAAAATTTTAGGGGAGCAATAAGCTACTAAACAAACTTATCATCGTGGGTGGTGAAGACATGTAGATTTGTTTTAATTTATGAGTTTTTTGTGAAACTTATCTGCAACATACTGAACACCTCCGTTTTGGGGCGGGCTCGGATATTCTTCCCCTGTTCCGAAAGGGATGGGTCGGATATTTTTCCTCAGATCCAGAAGGTCCGAATGTCACAACTCTTTGAGTGTGTGTTTGCCGTACACAATTGCTTGCAGTTACTGTATTTAGTATTAGTATTTAAGTTAGTATTTTTTCCATCTCAGATAATTCTACGTTGAAGTACCTGGGATCTTGGGATGCTATCCAACAGCAACAACAATAACGGTTCATAGCATGTGTAGGGTCAAGATCGTAATGTGAAGTTTGTTTTGCTGGATGTCTCCTGCCTTCTTTCTAGAGACATGGGAAGAATTGCTTTTCCAAGGACTATTCTATTTCTCCACTGCTCTAGTTGAAAAAAGTTAAAGTGAAAAGTGAAAAGTTAAGCGCAGAGTAATGCTGATAAATAAGACATTCCAACCGACCCCTTGGAAACAGGTGAAAGGCGGGTATATTGCTGCGAGTCTGTCTTCCTATGGTTGGACAGAAAACCCCATAGAGCGTCGTTAATGTGGCGACTGCAAAACGTTTAAAAAACAGTACAAAAATGTCTAGAAATGGCTTATAAATTACCAGTGCTTCAAGTCCTGATCTGTTGTTGAAATTAGTGCAATTTAAAACGCGTTTTAATTTTTGTTGTTTGTTCGTTATCCGTTTTTCCGTTATCCGGCCATTTTAGGGCAAAATTATCCGTTATCCGTTATTCGGTTTTCAAAATTTTCTTATCCGCTCAACCCTGTTGTGTAACATATCCTTACTGCTCTTATTAGAAAGTAGTGTCGTCTCACGTAAAAATACCGAAACTTTCGCCGTGGTCCGGGTGGAGCACTCCAATTCCGATGGGCTAAACTTCTGAGGATTGGTGGTGGAACATCCTGTGTTACATATAGTATCGTGTAGGGCTATTCAGGTTTTTTCAAGGGTGAACATTAGATGACTGAATCTGAGCAACAACAGAAGAAAGCTATTAATCATCTGATCATACACCATGCAGCAACTAGCTGGAACAAATGCAATACTCAACCACGTGCGTAATTATTATTACGCATTGTGCAGTTTTTAGAAAACTACAAGAAAAGCTCCAGCAGAAGACCATAGGTGAGGCGAAGACTCAGATATGAGAATAGAGTAGAAAGAACAGTTTGTATGCGTAATTGGTGCGCCTCGCTCAGAACGGGTATTTAGCCACTGCTTCATTAGAAGAAACGTTCCTCAAAGCTGAGCGATCCCAGAAATGTCAATATAATAGTGCACTTAATACTACCTCTGGAGAACATGATATGCAAACAATGGCTACGCATCGCAGTTGTTCGTCGTACACTATTTTGCGAAATGTCTCTCCCACCACCCTTGGTTTTTATGCAAAAAGAGTGACAATCGGTAAAAATGTTTGTTCGATTTGTTCGACAAAAATATAACACCATAGTTTCCTGCTTCTCTCATCATAGTAAGTCGGCATTGTATTAACTGTTGTTAGTATGTATTTTGTGCCTCTCTAGGTTTTTATGGTGGACCTCCTCTATTTCCTAGTGACGCGTAGAAACGTGAGGCCATCTGGAAATAAACAATATCCACCATAAAAACTTCGAGAGGCACAAAACATACACAACACCATGTCTTCGGCACTCAGTCACGCTATTTAAGGCTTAAATACATGTTCAGGTAATAGGATAATTCTAAAAGTAAAAAGAAAAGACGTAGTAGCGGTTCTCCTTCTATCTGCCAATCCACGCACCTGAAAGAGACTATCCGTGAACAAAATCCCGTAGGAGGTGCTGCGACGCGAGCTGCAGAGCTACGCACACGTACTCTGATTCCAACCCAGATTAAAATGCTCTGCTCTGAGAAACAGCTCTCATTTGTGTAGTTCATGCTACAAACTTTGGATAACGATGATATCATCTTCATACGCGACCGTCGGCAATGGCTCATGAGCAAATAAGTGGCTAAGAGGCATTTAGACGGGGGCCTATTGTCTGCTTGTGCCGGGTATTGTAGAAGCATTTAGGTGGCAATAATCAGAGAACGAGCACTTCTCAAATACCAAATGCATTTAGAGTATTACCCATCAGGGCCGTAAACTTGTTTTGTAGTAATGGGAGTATCTTCTATAAATAAATGTTTCTTGGGGCCAGATTCATTATCCGCTTACCACCCTCTAGCGGTGAAAACACCGCCAAACCCCTTATATGACATAAGGTTTCGCGATGCTTTTCACCGTTAGAAGGCGGTAAGCAGTTAATGAACTCGTCCCTGGAAAGGTTCATGATATCTGAGGCCGTGTGCTAGCCTATCTCGAAGGATTGGGGCGTGATAAAATGTTGGTGTTGATTCATTGGATTTTGCCCCAACGAGGGATCACGAGCAAACGACCTCTGTAGGCTCCCGCTAATAAACAATTTTTTGAGCGAAGAGGAAGTGTTTTCCCTAGCGCTACAAAGCTACACCTACCAAGCTTTTAAGGATATTATTCTTTGTTGTATCAAATGCTTCACCTATCTTTGTAGTATTCAGACATTTAAGTTTTTTTTCGTCTTCGCACTGCTTACTAAAAGACAAAAATAAGGCCAAAATATGGATTTGTGAGGATAACAGCCGCTACACAGAAGGAATAAGGGAGACGATTGTCACGAAGAGATGCTTTTGCACCCAATATCGCAACACAGGGTATGGCCTTTGAACCCGGACAAGTTAAGCTTTCTGTTTTCAAAAAAATTTCACATTTTTCATTTTTTAAAATGACATAAGAAAATTCTTCTACACTCAAATAGACGAATATCTCAAGAATAAAGCTGCTCAATATGTCCCCCGTTAGCCGCAATGGCTGCCACCGTCCTTGAAACGCTCGCACGCCTTTTTAAAAGGGCACTGTCCATATTTGTAAATGCTGCTGAAATAGTGGTGCGAAGAGATGTGACATTAGGATAACCCTTCGACTCACTCCAAACATACCAGTCCAGGGGATCGAAATCCGGCTATTCGCGCCAGCACTCCTTAGACAAAGACATGTGCAAGTTATCAGACAGTTAGTTTTGGACTGAAAAAGTCAATGAACTTCCCGCGGAGATTTCCTGAGCGACGTTTTGATGGCTGTAGAGGATTGTGTCGGAAGGACCGTAGTCGTTTTAAAATTTCATGCGGTCATCTGGGTAGGCCAAAAATTACAAAAAAACTTTAACACTTCAGTGCTCAGTGCGGGCTGATAAGGCGAAAGTGACGCCTTGAATGACCTCGTAATGCTCAGAAATTAAACTACAAAAGTTATGGAGCTTCAATTATAGCTAGATATAAGAAATCTGACAACTTGCTAGGTTTGCTGAAGGAAGCTGCAGGGCGCATTCAAGTGAACTGCAGACGGAGCAGCGACTGGGTGGGCGATTGAATATCGATGCAGGCTTACAATAAGGGCGTATAGGGTTTGAATTCGGGATAGAGGTTTACGGATTGGTTTTCGTTTTTGTAAAAGTAGGACACGTTTTGACCTCGGTAGAACACCTTTTCATTTTCTAACTTTTTTTAAACATCTTGTCGGATATGAAAAAGTCGAGTTTTAGTTGCATCGAGCTATGTTATGCTCTCAAAAAACAGTGCTTGTTAGTTGCTGCTCCTAAATGTAATGTTGTAATGTTGTAATTTGTAATGGTCTCTGCTTGTTCTAAAAGTGTTTCTCATTTTAACCTCATCTACGAAAATGGTCGAAATATGTTGCTTCAATCCATGTCTAGGATGTCTTCAGGTTTCTGTAGAGGACGTTTTTCTTGTTAATTTTACTCATTCTACCATCCCCCATATATCTCTTATAAAACGTTTCATTTTTGATCTACCTCGTAATATTGCCTTATTACAGCCTATTTCTTCTTGGCCACTCTCCCGGACTGATAGGGGGCATTGCAGACATAGGTATTTGTAGTAAGTTTTACGATTTCGTAGGTAGGGAATAAAGCTTAGTCCAAACGTTGTCTTGAGGGTTCGTTGAGCTGTCGACCACGAATCTGACAAGCGCTTTCGGTGTTACGGTCGACCACAATTGGTGACGGTGAGTATGTGCAAGTAAAGGGGTGGATACAGAATAAGCGGCAGTGTTGTACTATCGTGAATCCAAAAGCCGTGGAGATTTCGAACAAAGGAGATTTTCCCAAACATGTCCAGTACTGTTGTTTTTGGTGTTGCGCACTAATAGGTATCTATTTTAAAAAATTTGGCCGACCTCGGTAGGTTACTGTGGGTGTTAACAATGATGATGGAGTCGTGATCACTGATTTCGCCCTTTCCTCCTACGGAAACTATTTAAGCTGCTGACCGCGAATAGGTCATTCTTTTTTCTAAATTACCGATTTTTCATGCACTACTTTCCATCTCAAAGTCGAACATTGAGAGCAAGTCTGACCGCAAATGGGAAAAAAGCAGAAAAGCTGACATTGGTAACCTTGATCACTCATGAAAATGCGGAATCACGCGAATACGCGAATGCGTTTGCCAAATGTGTGATCAGTACCTCACCTACCCCTCAAGAGGAAGTATGCGCGTATCTTGCTTTCCATCTCTGGAGTTGTGGGAGCACAAGTTCCCTTCGATTAGCAGAGTGATGGGAAAATGGCAGCATTGTTTTTAGGTCATATCATTCAGGTTAAAATGATGTTCTAATGTCAATATGGTATTCTACGGTGTATAAGGTACACTTTACATCGACCAATCCCAGCAATGCAGATCCCAGACCTCCGGATTCGAACGCCCGATCCCTCTTGCAAATCCGCCCCCGCATCCACTCAGCCATCAGTCGCCACCGTCGAGCTCGTGAGTGGCGCACCTCAATGTTCCACTTCGGTTACTGTTCGCTAGCAAGCAAATTCTGAGTTCGCTATAACACCGCTGCTTTCCAGCCCCAAACCTTTTGCAGGATAAGTTTTAACCACGACATGGCAGTTCCAGACGTCTCTTTTGCTTCGGCCCGCCCTAAAGTGATTCGGTTTTCTGCAATTTCGGATCTACCCAGATGTGTGCAGTAAATTTGAAAACCACTACGCTGTTTCTCAGAAAATCCCCACCAACCTTCAATAGGTCACTTTTAAAATTGACAGAGGAAGCTCATGACCTCCCTTGTAAATGGCTTGTGTGAGCTGCGTCCTAATAGAGGACATATGACCTCTTTACGACACCATGCACAGTTTCACCACAGTCTGCAAAACTCGGAGATGAACTCCTTTGGTGTTAGTTTGTCCTTTGACAAAGAAATGTGGCGACATGTTTTCCACGACTGCCGCAGTTATTGACACGCGTTCTCACAAACAGGCTTTCCTCGCCGGGTTTGTGGAAGCTTCCTCAAACTCCTCAGGAGCATTGTTTCTGGCCATAACATCGTGAACGGTTAATCTCGGGTACCCGGAAAATCGAATCATTTCAGCCGGAGAACGTCCAGCGCGAATACGCTTCATTGTCGCGGCTCGTCGGTTGTACTCCGCACTTGAATGCAACATCAAGGCCACTCTAAACTTATGATTGCTTGGGACTTTGGTTTTCAAGAAGGCAAATCACGACCTCTGGCCTAATGACGCCATAGCGGGAAATTTGAATCTAAATGTGTTCGGATTTAAGCGCCGCGCCCTGTCTATCTCAAATTCACATAGCGATTGGAAGTCAACGATAACTGCTCTGAACTCTACGAACGGTGTTGACATCTCAAGCAGCATTGAGACAAGATTTTAAGATTACTTGGGAGGTACAACGGTTTTGCATCCGCTAGTATGATCCAGTTCGTTTTTTTTTCATGGACAACCTCAGACGTTTATGTGAATAAATGGAAGCAACCTTTATTTATGTATTTGTTAACCAATTGGGAAATACTTTATTTGAAGAGAAAACTTGCAGAAAATTTAAATGCCCATGCAATCTTGTATTTTTTCATCAGTACTCCACGACGGTCGAGGGAGAACCTGACGAACAAGGTCGCGGCTTTCTGGGTATCTGAAAACCAGAAGCGAGAACCTCCTTCTGAACATGGCTTCATAAGAACGAAGGTAAATGCTTAGAAAATCGTGGCTATGCGAATTTCGGAAGTTTTTTTATACCCCAAATGACACTTTTGCCTAGTCTATGCAGTGAAAACCTGAAAATATTCTTGTTCCGAAACCGAACAAGAAACAGGAAATTGTCCTATTTGTAGTTTCCATGTTCACAAGGCAATGCACGACTTTAGTGGCATCTAAAGGGACCTAACCATAGAACGGTGAGTCTTGACACTGCTTTTCTAAAGGGAGTATACTAATAATGGATGTCGGATGATGGCCCGGAGGGGGAGCGCCCATGAAGTTGAAAGTACAGTAAACAATGCCTACTTGATTTGGCCTAGAATCGTCAATACTAGGTGTATCTTCGTATCCTGTAGCGGCTGTCGATTCTTCCGTCGTCGTCGTCATGACAAGTCGAAGAGGTACCCGTAGAAGCAGACTTTTTTGGGATACGTTGAAATAGACAGTTATTTTTCATTATTAATCGCGTTCCTCAGCCAACTGCCGTAGACCATTTTGTAGATTTTTCTGATTTTCATGTTATGTTTTTACCTATCTTAATTCTGGACGTTATTTTATGATTTTGAAAAAGACAAGCCGACGCGATTTTCGAATGATTATGCTCTACGAGTTCAAGTCCAACATTGTACAGCTAGCTAAGGCAACTCGTAATATTGTGAACGCGTTCGGCTTATCATTCTTGCTCTCTCCATAGATTTTTCAGTTTCGCTTCAGGTCCAGGGCGCCCGGATTCCATGGAGATGAGCCGGATTTCGGTCAGGAGGTAGAAGTCTGTCCCAGTTTTGATGATTTCTCGTGTTTATTTCCACTGTGTGTTATCCTAGTTGTTGCTGAGGTGTTCTGCTTTTTTATATATTGATGTTGTTATTGTTTTGTTTGTTTGTATTTGTCCCATATCCCTTCCTCCTTCCTTACGCGTATTCTCGATCCATTGCTTATCTTTAGGATCAGCAATGGCTCATGAGCGCTAGAGGCGTATACGTCCGATGACATTTAGGATCACCAATGCCTCGAGAATGTCGGTGTCCATGGGTAGCGCCTAACCGTGGCGTGCATACTGTCCTCATTTCCTAATGAGTTTATATTTGCGTTAAGGCGACCCACTGCACAAAGGTTCTTCTCCCAGCTGTCTGTCGGCTTATGACCTCTTTTACTCCTTGCCCCTCTGGGAAGTGTCACTTTGTGCTTCTTGCTATTGGATGAAGTGTCTTGTTCCATTATTTAGTCCGTAGAATGTTTTACTAACTGTTAGTTTTGAAGAGGTTTAGCTACCCTAAGAAATTTGAGGTTCGTGTTTGTTCCAATAGTAAAGTGATTTAAATCGAACAGCCGGTATAAGATGCGCGTGGTAGGTGGAATTTTATCGCGTAATTACAATCTAGAGATGTGGTTAACACTTCCTCAATTTCTCGTAAAATTTCGACTTCTGCCGAAGTTATGTGTAGGTGTGATTCTATTGCAAACATACGTAAAGTGCTGTTCTTGTGTAAGATCTCATGACCCATGGCGAGGAGCGTATCCATATTCAATAAGAATGTCCTGATCGTCCCTCAGGGGTCTTCAACCCCGCTTAAAAGCTTTTCGGTTATTGCGTTATTTACAAGGCGTGCGGGACCCGTTAAACAAATGTGCTGTACCTGATATGGAGAGAGGGAAGGTCCGGTGAAGGTTCCTATAAGTTCTCGATTAACCGCACGAGCGCTTGTGAATTTTGTTTTGCCTTCTTCCTTCATGATACAACCCTATGTTTAACGTGTGTGTAAAGGCGTATTTTGCTTACACAGGGAAAGTATTTCGGGCGATAGACCTCGAGGTTACGACCACAAATTAAAAATAAAATTGTTACATAGATGTTGGATCGGCAAGAAAGTAATCATACAGAAGTTGGGTGTAGAAAGCAAAAGATCTTCCAAGATCTCAAAATGCGAAACTGAATAACACATGTTACTTGCTGTTGTTATTATTATGTTATTCAGACGGGGATGTTACACCTAAAATTGGCAGCAAGATAAGCGCTTTGATAGGCTACCATGGTTCGGCTAATGTTAAGGTATAGCTTGGCAGATACACATGGGAAGACAACAAAAAGTTAGATTCATTTACCACGATAGCAAGCTTCGCTTGCCCATAGAGGCGACATTTGCGCCTATAACTAATTTAAGCTACTTTCTACTCGACAATTGGAAAAAAATCGCCTTGTAGGAGGTGTGTGCTCTTTTGCAAAACAAACTCCTATTACATTTTTTAAAATCTATATGCATAATTTAACACGCGCATCAGAGGTACAGGTAAAAGTGGCATTCTACCATGCGTAGGATGTTAATATGAGCAGAGCGCAGTCGGCAACGTACAGCGAATTCGTTACGCAGGACAGGGTTAGTTGTAACCCGCTCTTTCTCACTACGCCCCTTTCTCCCATCATTAATTTTTCTTTGCTTAAATATAATAGTCAAGACAATCAGATTACGTACTTATTCAGCAACAAGTCCATGTTGCACATGCTGTTACTGCAGACACAAATTTGCGAGTTAGTATAGAATTGATCGTGGTCGTCCTGAATAACCTTAACTTGTTTAATTTTTATACTACGCTTGTCTTCTGAAAATTCAGAGAGATAAGTTATTATTTCGGGTTAAATACACTCTGCTGTCGCCATTTCCGCATTAAGTTAGACACACTTAAAATCAAATTGAACAATTCTAAGCAATAACGTTGACGCTTTTGAAATCAGGCTGAACATATTCCAAGTCTAAACGAGCGCCTTCCACATTAAACTAGACACTCTCTGAGGGTTGAAAATAATTGCTTTTTTTAAGGTAAAATGCTTTTCTTTGAAATCTAAAATTCACCTTGAACATTTTGAAAATTTTTATTATTTTGACCTATTTCGAAATATTAAAAAAATAGAATCTTATTCTAAAGGGCAGAAAAACATCAGTTTTTTAATTAATTAAAGAAAGAGGTTGTGCCTTTACTCATCTAGCTTGTGATTTTTATTTGATTGATACTATAAATGCTGCTTATCTGAAACAGCAATGTAGAGATATGTGTGTTCCCTACAAACGCTTTTGCTTCATCATTGACAAGTGTGTTGCTCTACCGAACGAAATTTGTCTATCGGCAAGAGGTCACTCGCGGCGTACTAAAGTCGAGAAAGAATAATAGAAACTGCAAATAATAGAAAATAGTAGAACTAGATTAGTCTAGAAAACGGTGGGTTTGATTAGGAAGATTTTCAGCTTGATATCAGAAACGTCAAACTCGGTTAGAATAGCATCCATCCTAGCCTGAAATGTGTGTATGTGTTTTAGAAATGTAAATGCGATGATTATTGCTATTAACTACATCTAACTAGAATTATTTAATGGTAATAACTCGGGTGACTTACACTACATCCTGTGACACCCACACTGCTCTTTGGTGAGGCACACCCTAAATTGTAAAACTGGCGTGTACTTCTGGCTTTTTGCCTCACCTGAAATTCTAAATGTAACATAGTCTTTAGCGTTTTGGCAGTAATATACTGTGGCTTCGTGAGACGCCACTAGTATGTAGCATATAAACAAGCAAGTGCTCCACGCCTAGTGCTGTGTCTCCCACTTGCGCGCTATGCGCGACCTTGCAGCATTATTAACCTACAGAAAACAAATTTTGTAAAATTCAATATCCGATAACATCTAGGTTCTGCTGCGTACTTTATGGCATGAGAACTTTCACCACTTCTGCACGTTCATCACAGGATCTCTCTGGACCGACCAATAACGTCATTGGTTTTAGCTAATCAGCACTAGTGATCAGGCTGCTCCGTAAGCGTTCTCATGTTTAACGTCACTCGTTACAGGACATCACTGAGACGCATTCCTAATCCAGGCGCTTTTTCCGCGACATCGGTGACTCTCATCTGAATCCAGACGTACATTGCATGACCACGGTGACACGTCTTCTAAATCTGCACACCCTTTCCACGCCGTTGGTGACACTTCTTTTGGATCTAGGCTAGCGACCACGCAGTCTACAACTGACTGCTCTGTGCAGTCGATATCAATTTCACGATACCGTAAGGATGGCGTGCAAAGAGACTAAAAATAGGGCGACTAAGATGCGACTGAAAATGAGGCGACGATTGCAAAATCCGATGCCTCAATCCGGTATGCCACACTCCCCCGCTTCAATGCAGCACTTAATTAGCACATTCTTGTGGTTGGAAATAACCGAAACAATACCTGAGTAAAACAAACTTCTCCAGATTTGCACTCTTCCAAGCTCAGCTTGTCCGTCCATTTGTCGTTGTCGGTTTTGCTACCACTAAACAATTGAAAATGCAACGAAACACAGTGAAAAAAGTAATGTAAACCGGATATTGTCAAGATTTAAGGAAATTAGACCTTCATTCAGTGGCCTATCTCACTGCACAAAATTACACATGACAGGTAGACGAAAGATGCACACTAGTTTACTACACAACAATGTTTTGGTAGGGAGCCGTCTAGACAGGAGGTTGCTTACAATTTGCATTGTAACGCAATGCTTCGCAAGACCAGTACTTATAATGGGTATCAGAATAAAAAAAGTGAACTTTGAGGCGTTTAAAGCACAATATTATTACTGTCAAGTTGGTCCTTCAATTGTGCTGTTAAGCAGTTTCTCTTATAGTTTAAGATTTCTTTATACTTTTAATATATTGGATCAGTAGTGAGGCATATTTTAGACGAGATTAAACTTTGGAAATTACTCGTGCATCGAGCATGTAGCATGATGCTCGTCAGTGTTCAAGTTGCTCTTGATGGATCTAACCTGTAACATTCAACCGCTAAGCTAGCAGTAATAAAAGAAAGAGCGAAGACGACCGCCCGACACATATAGTGGATCAGAAATGGTTTTTCGTATCAGAGAGTTAGTGTGTGATAAGCTAATTCAGTTTTCGTATGCGTGGGTCTTTTGTTTTGAGTGAACGTTTCTGCAGCATACTTAATGAAAAATGGGTAAAGGGTAGAGGACTACGACAACCAATCGTTTCTCGTTTTACTCCTACGGGATGCTCTGGAGGCAGCTACGATGCGCCTTTGACCTATACAACGACTTGCTGTAACAAGTCGGTGAACAAGTGAACAAACGTGTACTGGTAAGCAAGGCGGAATATTTCTTTCCTTTTTTCCTTCCTTTCTTCCCTACTTTAAGGTCAAAAATCCTAAGTTCTACGCTATGGAGAGCAAGTCAACAGAAAGGTTAATCACATTCTCAGATATGAGCTCCACCAACCAAGCACAACAGCACCAGTTATCTAGTCACTGCTCGAGTACCAACTCTATTGTGCTCAGTTTGTGCTGCCCTTTTGCTGCATCTGGGTTAAAGTGCTGCAAACTCAGCTGCAGTAGTGGTTATGTTGCTACGAACCACGCTTTTAGACTCTTGAAGTGTGCCGGGCGGCAGTCTGTGTTCTAGGATAGGACCGCGTCCCCGTCTGCGCTGGACCCTACTACTATCCTTAATCGCTGACTACCGGATGGCGCGTCCGACTCTGCAGGGGCCTTATTTCTTTCTACTCTTGTTCAACCCTTAAAAACACCCAGCTTATTGAATAAACCTGACAACAATAACACTTTGTTGACGTCACACTTGACTTCACAACCAAAACTTCACAAATTCACTTAACTTCACAAAAACAACACTTTCATAGGAATATCAATTATTGGTTCTCTTCCTTTGAAAAAATAAAGAATAGGAGGCAAACGGAAGGGGATGAATGATCGAGAAGTGGCGCCAGCACGATTCTTCAACTTTAACATGTCATGCAGGTGACTGTTGGCGAGAGGGACGGCAGGAGACGCTACACATGCGCTCGCAGTCGCCGCACCTTGCTATTCTGCTACATCTGCTCAGATACTGGAGAGCCCCTATCCACTTACCCTTAGTCAGAGAGAGCGGCTATTCCGAGAGGAAATTGGATGACCTCGTCGATGAAATAGACAATCGCTTCCATTGTAAGTTAGGGGCCAAGTTCGCTCGGAAGGAGGGGGGGGGGGGAGGATGACAAGGTACGCAGTGGATATTCGCCTTGGTAGGAAGCCACCCGCATGTCCAAATACATCAGAACCGTGGGTGGAAAACGCACTAGCCTGTGGTTCTGAAGTACTTGGAGGAGGGGGGGGGGGGGTTAACCATAGGTGCAAAACACCTTTCGAACAACGCAAACAATTATTTAGGACTGTCCCACATGGTGAAGCGTGTACCGCTTACAAAATGCCATATATTTAATCTTAATACGTTGCCTCATTCTCCTTTCAGCGCATCATGTGGAAATAAATCGGACATCTTTCAACGCAAGCTGGAATGTGAACGTCCAAATAGGTTTGAAAAACATTCTGCTTTATTTTGAAAAAGTAAACCACTAAAACGTCCTATTCGAGAATGCTATCACATTTAGGTTGTTATAAGCAGTATCCTAAATGTGTTATATGTATTCTACGTCCTAAATGGAATATAACTCCATTTCATATTGTATATAGATGAAATACAAATACTGAGTTCCTAAAGTTTTCAAAGAAAATCGCTAGGCTAAATTCACTGAGGCAACACAAAAGCCTTATTTATAGGTATCTCCAAGAAGCTTTTTAACAGCTTACCAAATTATGCGTGTCTGTTCATATAGCATCCTGTTATCACTATTTGTGTTGTCCTATTCATTAACATGTTCCCTTTTGTTTGCGTCGTTGTTGTTCTAGCCTTGCATAATTGTTCACGTGCAAAATAAATAAATCACTATGCCATACTTCCCATGCATGCCTGTTACCATTTCACCGAGGCTAGGTTGGCCTGGGCGAGTCAAGGACCTGGAATAGGGCGCTCGCGACAGCCGGCTTCTACTGCGACTGCGCTACAAGGCTACTTCCTTGATGTGTAAATAATAATATCTCTGACAGGAGAATACCTTCAGAAAACTTGGAACTTCGTATAGAGATCTATTTATTTATTACGTCCGAAGACGTGCTCACACGAAAAAGTAAATAAGTAGAACAGAAAATCTCATGAAAGAAAAAAAAACAACAAGAGGAAAAACACTGGAACTGGGTGATAAAAAGTGTCCAATATAAGCAACCATACATAAAAAAGAGTCCAATTAAAACAAATGGAATTCAAACAATAGCCTACGACAAAACAATATATGGATAGGAAATCAAAAGGAGGTTTTGAAACAACATCTCATCTTATACCAATCCCCTGTCTTTGAATTGACCACCGAAAAACTAGCCGACATATGAAATGAAAATTAAAATTTAAGAATAATAACCTATTTATTCGCTAAAAAAGAAAAGCTGTTAGTTGGCGACCTCAAGAAGATCACCGGTGATAATGTCGAAACGGGGAACTATATGCAGTTAACCAAGCCACCGGAAAGCTAAGATCATACAATGTCGAGTCATAGAAAAATGAATTTCAGAAAATCCTGAGCACGCCTCCCCGGGCGGGCTCCGTGTTTCAGGAGCCTCATTATGCTGCTACGCACCTCGAGGACGGCCCAGGAATAGATTTTTTCTCCATGCGCAGTGAAATATCGGCACTGGATTGAACAAAATATTTGTGTGACAAGGCACGAGGTGGCGACTGAAAAACTGATTGAGAAAAGTTGTAAGTTAAGCAGAGAAAAAGTCAAACCGAACATAAAAGAGAACTTTTGAAGAACTGTGATAGGAAAAAATATCCCACCTATTTATTGTATTATTTTTTTCTTTTATTTTTTGTTACGAAAAAGGTGCTATTCCAAAGCCCCTTTAGAGCTGGCAACAAAGAAGAGAAAAATAAACAAAGATGGAAATACGCAGGCAAGCGGGGAGAAAGAGGTGAAAGCAATCAATGTGACACTGGCACTGGTAGAGGCTGACCGAAGAATGCATTGTTCAATCAATGGATGACACTCCTTGGGAGGAAGATCGAGCGGTTCACTAGAAAACAGTATGCTAAAAACAATTCTCGATGAAATTCAATCACCCCGAAGGGCAAGAGTAACCAACCTGCGCCTGAACCCTGAGCCCAACTGATCTTGGAAGACGTCAATGGGAAAGAGACGAAACCACTTAGAGCCTCGGTAGAAAACAATACTGAACAGCTTATCTCTACTAGCGCGTTGGATTTTACGGTAAAAAAATGCAGAATCTATTTTGCCTTGAGCTAACCGGTCGAAAAACCCAGAACTAACTCGCTGAGAGATTCACTTTATTCCTGATAGTTCGAAAGCAAAAGACCAAATCAGATATTATCCTTCGCACTTGAAGTGGCAAAGCTTAACAAGCTTCAGGCGATTTTCATAGCTAGGAAGGAGGAGGCGATCCGTGGGACTCGAACAACGGTACTATAAAACCCTTGTAAAAAGCTTCTGTACCTTCTCGATTTTGAGCTCATACTTTTTTGTTCTGGGACTCCATAACGGCGAGCAATATTCCAAGTGAGGCTATATGTACGACTTGTAAAGGCGAATCAATATTGCCACATCGGAACACTTAACATTCCGAAAAATCAGGAAAAGTGCTGAGTACGATTTCCGGACAATGTGATTTATGTGAGCTCTGAATTCAAGCGTGGGTTCAAAGAAAACTCCCAAGTGCTTAACGGTGCGACAACTGGACAAAGGCACACCACCCACCTCGAATTCCATTGGCTCTAATGTTCCAACATGCATCACCTGGCATTTATTTAAATTGAGGGGAATTTCAAATTCAGATGCCCATGCAACCATTTTCTTAATAGAACTTTTCAGTGCATGCCTCACTTCTACATAATTACTCGAGGTATACGATCCGTAAACTTTTATATCGTCAGCATAGGCTTGAACTCTAACAAGAGGCGAAGTTTTAGGTAATAGCAGAAGATCGCTAGTGTAGAGGATGAAAAGTAACTGTGACAAGACACCTCCTTGAGGGACACCACTTGTACAACGGTAAACACTAGAGAAACTACTATTTATTCTAACAGTGAAAGTACGATCCTGAAGATAAGATACTAGCCACTGCAACAACTTGCCACAATTACCAGCTTGCTGAAGCTTGGAAACAAGTTTTGAGTAACAGACCTTATCAAAAGCCCTTGAAAAATCGAAATATATAATATCCAAAGAACCACCATCATTAACAGTTCTGCAAGAGTCATAGTAAAGGTCAACCAGATTAATTAATGTGGAAGCTCCCTGCATAAAGCCGTGCTGCTCCGAAGCAATGATCGCGTGCTCTTTCAAAAAAGAGAGAATCTTCGCACTCACAATTTTTTCCATAACCTTAACGGGGGTTGGGATGAAGCTTAAAGGCCCAATGTCAGTCACACGGCAGCTTTCGGAAGTTTTCGGTAAAGCGGTAACAATAACCTGCTTCCATAAATAAGGCACTTCACCGTAAAAGAAGGACATATTAAAAATGAGTGCAAGAGGTTTTGAAAGTGAAGATCGACACTTCTTAAAAATTATTCGTGGAATACCGTCATATGGTTCAGAACAAGATGGCCTGAGTTCACCCAAAATGCGAAAAATGTCGTCCTGCTGGAAGTAAAAAGTTGGATCAACTTCGGGCAAAGGACGCTGTTTTCAGAGTTTACTAAGTTGCTATCCCCTAAGGAGATGTCTTGTCCTGTGGAAAAGGCACTAGCAAAGTACTCAGCAATGCAGCAAGCTTTCTTTTTGTCAGATAAAATAGGGTTTGATTGTTCGTCTACTAGTGTGGAAATAGAGTCATTAATCTTGATCCTCCTACGAACGTATTGATACAGCCAATGAGCAGATCTGCTGTGCAAAAGGCGTTGCTCGTGATTGTCCAAAAATTTTACTAAATGGTAGTTTATATCTGCACAAACCTTCCTGAAGAGGGATTGCTTAGGGCATCACGGGTTTCATGAAACAACCGCTCTTTCTGACAAAAAAGGTTGTGGATATGCTTGGGATATTTAGCATGATTGACTATCTATGCCATGTGAAAGAGCCCGAAACGGTGATCACTAACATGAAGACCAAATCTGCCATATGGATCTAATGAGCGAGTTGGTAGCGCAGTTGGTGCAGCATGGACGCAGTGCTGCGTTAGCCAGCTGCGACGGTGGAGTGGTAGTGTTCTCGCTTCCAAATAGTGTAATCGTGGGAGGTGGTGAGGAGACCATGCTGAAAACCTAAAAATGGTGGACATGTTGTGAGCTTTCTAGCTTTCACTAAGCAGAGAGTGCTACATGCAGCCTAGATTCTAGTGATTCTCTAAAATATGATGTAATCAGCGTCTCGTTCATTCCTTCAACCTGTGATTGCCTTCCAAAGTTAAGGCAAGGAGAACTGAGATCCCGATTTTGACTTGAACTCTGGTTATGAAGAATTTTGAAACAAGGCAACGAGTAAGGCAGAAGACAACAAGGTATCGGAAGGAAAGGAAAGAAGCAAGCTTGATTGCGATGTACCGGAGAAGGTAAGGGAGAACCGTTCAGTCGTAATACACGAGTTCAAACTATGCCTTTTTTAAAGTGTGAGGTTTGTCATTTTAAAAGTGGAGATTTTGAGCTGCCCGATGGTGTTTCTGATATCTCCCACATAGCCTGCTTCAGAATACGCAGCTGCTCTACACTGAGAACGGCAACGGTAGCAGCTTCTTCATACAGACATTTCCAATGTCCAATCAAGCTTCCAGGCTATGCATCAATCAATATGCACAGGCAGCAGATGGCTGCTTCGATCTCCGCCTCAGCGTTTAGTGCTTTTCGAGTTGTGTGCGCGTTAATTGCGTGATTTGTTTTGGTTCTCAGTTTGGAATGACATGAGGTGACAAGGCTTAAAACAGAAAGGGTTTGGATGCAATGAGTTTTTGAAGTCAGAATGAGTCTGATCATGTTCCCAATCTGTTTGTGAAGCCAGACTGCAATCTTCTAGATAGAGAGGCCACATATACCTTCTAGAACACTCATAATAAGGTGTAGTAGATTTCAGTGTTAGGGCCCGAAATGTGTAGAGGCAACCGTGAGATTCTCTTCGCCTTAAATCCGTTTGTCGAAATAGACAACAGCACTTTGAGGCGCTTGCACCGAAATTCTTCGACCGTTTCGATGTTCTCAGCAAATGCTGGGAACAGTCGGATGTCGTGTCGGGATTCACCTGTTGCGACCGAAACTTTTGAGGATTTCACATAAACTTCAGAGTGTGATGGATGTTGGATTAGTATGCCTCGACATTATGGATGCGACTATGCGCATCCAAAATCCAATGCGCATTTATGATCTCCTATAGATGGTCAGCAGCTACGCCCGCCAGTTGTGGCAACGCGTTCATCACGTGGATCTCCACTAGCCGTGACGGTTTGGCTCAGGTAACGTTTACCCTCAAAGATGACTTTAAGCTAATGGCTTTACTTCGTTATTTTAAATTATGTCGTACTCGTGGAGGCAGTTTTCTTTGTTTCGACAGACGGCCGTGGAGCTAGTCAACCTACTGCTGCAGTTGTTGCAGTAGTAATACGGATCGTCTCCATAAGCCTTTAGCTTGTCCTCAAGTACTGGTTCAGCATCACGTGCGAACTAAATAGTACAAACGCATGAACTCATTGCAGATTTGAATGCACTATAACCTTACCTAGATAGGGGGTGCATGCCCATATAGTACTGTTGTGAGCTGCTATATCTCCTCTTTCGAGAGCCTGAAATATATTGCAAACATGGCGTATCACAGCACTTTATCTGCGTCCCTGGAGTTTAACAACGTTCTGCTATCTCTGGAGTTTAACAACGTTGTTTCTTTCGTCGATTAAAGAGCACTTTGCTTCCTGGTGATCTCACCATTGGCTCCTAATCTGCTCCTGTTCTCGTTCACATCCCTAGAGCACCAGCCGGCGTGGTTCTCCACTGGACCCTGTGCGCCTCCCGTTTCGACATAAGGGAAATGCTGCCTGCGATCGTGGTCAACTCCACTGATGCTCTCTTCTGCTGGCATCAGGGGGTACAGAAGCATCTTACATTTCCCTTATGGTAAGTTTCTTTTCCTCCTCTTTAACTCCTTAATAAATCTGCTAATCACTCCTTGATAAGAGGCCCTATCCTCTTGTTCTAAAAACATGGGGGCTTTTTTGATGGGGTTCTACAAGTGGGAGGTAGCATAGAGGGAATGCCTCCTGCGCCTCCAAAAAAGCCGTCCAACTCTTTTAACACATCTCCTTCTACACTCCTGTGGACACTTCTGGGCAGCGGTGGCCCGCAGCAGTCCTGCTAACACTTTCCCTCTTTGTGTATGGCATAGACCGGCCATACACTCAGATTTACGGTCTACTACAACCATTAGCCCATGCAACTCTAGTTATTACCTTAACAAAAAATTCTATAAAAGTAAGGTTGATGACTCATACGTAATTTCTGGAATAGGAAATGAACATACTACATCTAGTTGTAGTCTCCGATGTAATAGTTGTTCTCATTAATCAGTGAACAGGCTTTTATAATAAGTAGTTCAACTAATCATAAAACACTTATCTAACATTACTCCAGGTAGTAATTGTAATAACAAACACGTTATCTATTGTCTAGAATGTAAAGGATGCAAATTACAATACGTAGGCCTTACCACTAGGCAGTTCAAAAAAGAATAAGGGAACACCTTTATCACATTTATAAGCAAGATATATACAATTACCTTTACGACCATTTTAATATTGTTTGTAATGGTAAAGGGGTGCAGTTTTACATCTTGGATAGCTGCTCCTCAAACCAAGACAAGAAAGTTTTACAAGATAAAGAGCTGTTTTGGATCAAGCTGCTCAATACTGCTTATCCATTTGGGTTAAATGATAACATTAAAGGTTATGGTAACATTTCTGAGGTTACTAACCCACTTGGTCATAAGGAAAACTATCCTTTTTACAGCTTGTCCGTTGTCAAACATAGAAAACGTAGCATAAGAAGACACATGAATAAAAGTAAAATCACGGTCCACGAATTTGTTAGTAAGATTAACAGAATGTATCACGCATCGGAAATATATAGATATATTAAATCTTTGAAAAAAGTATTCATTAATCACCTTATTCGCTTATGCTATGACGGGCGATTTCTAAGTAGCTTCAATGAAACTAACAAGCGTATACTACTTAGCGTTCTTTGTTCTATAAAGTACCAAAACACTAATCAACAAATCAATCTCAACAGTACACATATTACTAACACCACTACTACTGATTATATTCACAGCGTATTAGACACTGTTAATTGTAATAAATTCTTAATAAAAAATACTTAAAAGATATCATACAAACTAACAATAATACCTTTTTGTATAATAGGCTTGTATATACTTATCCTTTACCAGCTGCACATAAAATATTTAACTACAACAAATTTTTAAAAGGTTTAGATGAGTTATCTATAGTTAATATTATTAATTCGGACTGTTCATGCAACAATACTTTTTATAAAGATTTTCGAAATAGCTTTCATAATCACGAAGTTACAGGTAATTTGGATTTAATTAAAGTTGCTTCTCTCCGAGCAATTATGAGCAGAGGCACTAAATATAGGGAGCACAAAACTGTGGACAAAAAAGATTTCTATAAGTGGATAGATCTCACAGTAGATAAGATTATCAAATCATTCAATAAGCTTTATAAACTAAAACTTGAACAAGTTGCAGCCATTAAAACGTATCTTAAAGATAAATTTCGGTTAAAATTAAAACCTTTACTTTTCAAACAAAAACTTAATGTAAACATAATTGAATATAATCACAATTATCTTAGGTTTCTACAACAACATTTCGTTATTTGCCCTCTTGATAAAGCTAGTAATAACTTTGGTATAGTTTGCAAGAAATTTTACATCCAAGTACATCCAGTTTTGAAAGAAATGGGTGTCACTCAAAGTGGTGACTCAATTACTATTTCCTCTTCCAATATATATGAATATGTTTCTAACGTTACTAGTGAACATATTATAGACGTTCACTCTGACTTTCGTAGCAAGCTTAAATTAACTCCTCTGCCTAAATCTACTATTCCTAATATTTACTGCGTTCCGAAATTGCACAAAAACCCTTTCAAATTTAGGTTCATTACTGGTGCTTCCAATAGTAGTATTAAACCCTTGGCAGTCAAATTGCAACATATTTTTACATATATTAAAAAACATTTTAAAAACTATGTAAATTCAATTAAGGGTAGAAATCGCAATTTCACGGGCTACTGGGCAATCGATTAAACCAGTATTAGCGATGATATTTGCAGTATACATGGAAGAAATTTAAAGCTGTTCTCTGCGGACTTTACCAATATGTTTACCAATCTTCCTCATGGGGTCATATTAAATAACATAACTCGCATTCTTAAGCTCTGCTTCAAAAATGCTAATAGAAACTATGCTGAAAAATGCTAATAGAAACTATGCTGAAAAATGCTAATAGAAACTATTGCTTTTAATGGTTTTAATAAAATTTATTTATACTAATGACAGTAACATTAACAATACTCGGACCTATAACACACATGAATTAATTTTTTATGTAGAATACCTGCTCAATAATAGCTATTGCAAAGTAGGAGATATGTTATTCAAACAAAAACTTGGGGTACCTCAAGGAGGTAATTCAGTCCATTATTAGCTGATCTTACTATGTCTTACATCGAGTATAATTTTTCTATTGGTAACGTTCAAAATTACTTTGTTTTTAGGCCATATAGATATATGAATGATATTTTAATTATACATAACAGCAATAAGGATCATATTCTAAATCTGTTAAAAGATGTTTATAACAATGTTATAAATTTGGAGGTCACCAACATCAGTGACGTTCATTGTACTTATTTAGATCTTGATATTTGGATTGAAAATAATAGCATTTACACCAGACTATACAATAAAACGGACGCCTTCAATTTCAAGGTTAAACGCCTTCCCCCATTCTAAGTCTTTGCTTTCTATCAATACTAAACTTGCTGTTATTTACACTGAACTATTACGCATATCTAGGGCCTGTATGTTCTTCGATGACTTTCTTGTACGGGTTAATCAACTTATTAACACTTTGCATAACAATGGTTATAGTAACAACACTATACTTAGTAGCATTTTCAAGTCTATTAACAAGAACAAGGGAGTAAGGTTTAAATATGGCATAAACCAAGTCAAAGAATTGTTTTTAAGTCGACTTAAACTGCCTGGTTGCACTAATAATGGCAATAGCATGTAGTGTTGGATCTTTCTTCAATGGTTACCTTACTTCTTGTTATTTTCTTTTTACTGTTTAGTCAAGTTTTTCTAACTAGCGCTTATATTCGTTTTATGCAGTTTGGTGCCTTATTTCTGCATTTGCGGCCTTGTTCTCGTTCTTCTACACTCTTCTTCAGTACACTGACGCGCTCCAATTGAACATAGGCCGCGCCGTTGTAACAGTGCAGTATCACTCACTGCGTACGCGAATTCAAATTTTCTTATTTTCTTGCAGCTTACTTCCTTTTACTAGTTTTCTTCACTGCGTTGCTGGCTTAGAGCCTTCTCTCTAATAGCTCACCCGTATATTTATTTGTTTCCTTTTTTATATAGTGATTTGTTTGCTCTATTGTCGCGGTTTCACACATTTTCATACACGCGTTAGATTCGTCGTGTTACAGGACAGGATTCGTGCGAGCCGAGAAGGACGAACGGACGACTGTTCCAGGTACGTTTTTACGTTAATATACTCTTAAGAGCTTCCCTCCTTACTAAGGAGTTCCGGGGAAGCTCTTACTTTCTTTTGTTTTTGTTCTTACATCCGTATAAGGGTAGGAACGAAACGGATGTAGGATTTTATTTGCCTTTGGACTTTCTTCTGCTTACATGTGCGCACTTATCCCATCTCTTTAGCACTTCTTCGTCTAATCTTGCTAAAATCGGTATTCCTGGGTGATAACGAATTTCCCGAAGATGTTACCAATTGGACTGCTAAACATACTCCCATTCTCTGTTCTTTCTTATCCTGTGGGGGTATGCGGACTAGTCGCATTTGGGCAGAGCGTCCATCGCGTCTCGCTTATTCATGGGGCAGTGACTGAAATAGTATTGTAATGTTCCGATTCACATAACTGCTTCACCTGGTTTTCCGATACGTGGAGCATTTGCAGGAAATTGACTCCAGTCCGGCCGAACTCATTCCATTACGTTGCTTATGACAGTTTCATTGTGTCTAAAAAACAGAACGAGAACACAAGGGAGCCGGCCGCATTGCCTTCTTCACTACGAGACTGCATTCGAGGTGGAATAATCGACATGTTGGGCAAATTTGTTCGCGCTTCGAAATTACAAGGATGTTACTCCCATGGCGCATACATGGTAAGTTAGCACGCTTTTAAGATAACATGCTTGCCTCTATATGTTGAATGTTCAGAAGTTCGTCAGACAACTTGCCGTATCAGGTCCCAACAGGCTCTATTTTGAGGACTTCAAGCGCCTTTCGGATTGTGAGGAGTTCCGCCAGCTTCTCGCTGATGCGACACAGTTAATTGAAGGAAGCTCTAATTACTAAGACACCAATACATCATCTACCCTTTGTCTTTTAGACTGACATAAATGTTATGAGAATGAATGCACTCGAGAAAAAAATTCTTGCGAGCCCGGTCTCGCTCCTCAGCGCTCTACCACCTCCAGCTTCTTTCCTTTTTGTTCAGCAACTTTACAAGAACTTGGGTGCTGGATTCTCAGCGACCGTTCGTTAAATGCGTAAATACTTCCTTTACTCAGCTTCGTGTGGCTTTGTTTTCGCTTGAAGCAAGAATTTTTTCAGATCGATTTAGTCGGGGCGGCAACGGAATGGGCGCCGCGAACAAAAGAAGATAACTACGTCCACAGCGTGGCGCTCCTTCGTTTTCTTAGGGAAGGTTTGTTAACTAATCTGTTTATGATGAACCTCATGAATTGAAGTGTTTTGATTCACGGAACCGGGGAATAAAATAAAGGAGTACGCGATAAGACTTAACGGCAGGAATGGCCGGACGAAAAATTATAGCACCTTCCAAATGTAGTCGAGACTACGCTACTAGGCAAGTAGCGTTAATTTTCTCACTTTTTCACTTCACTTCAATTTCTCTATTCCACCCCTCTCCCTCTAAACCACTAACCGTACGCTAAAAAGGTGCGGACGAATTTCCGAACGAGTGCTCTAGCCCGGCGAGAATTACTACTAAGCGTTTTGCTAAAAGTAGAGGACACGTTGATTAAACGTGGTTAAGGTAGCGTCGAAATTCTTGTGGTTTGAGGCTACTGTTTTGATTGTACCCTGAGGTCTACCATGCAACGCGGCTTTGCTGCCTTATTTGCGCTAAATAAAGTGTTGAATGGAACAATAAAATGCATTGAGGAAGGGTGTCTAGCGTCTACCTCTAACGTTCCTCTCATCAGTAATGTTGCTCTCATCATTGTGTGGTCAAACATACGTATGTAAGCTTTACGGTGATCGTGACTGCTCTACCTTGGACCGTTCTCCCTGCATCTCTGACAGCGAAAGAGAAGGGAAAACGCGATTGGAAAAAAGAAACTACTGCACTAAGGTCTGATTTTAAGATTGTGCAGAGGATATGTACGGCAGGGACGAGTTGAAATATGTTGCGGTTTTTGGTGAATCAAGGTCGAGGTTGTAACTATTCATACTTTGGCACATTTATCGTCAGTGTTGTTCGTTTTTTCAGGTTCTTCATAAGCCTTGGGAAGAACGACGAAGATGTGCTACTTTCGAGAACCTGATCATCGAAAGATCGATATGGAGGAAGCAGCTTTTGCGCGCTTTGCAAAGAGCCCTATGAGTTTGACATCATTTTTGAGGAGCCCATGTAGCGTTACAAACTCGGCAGCGACTGCGGCATAGCGAACACTCCGCTAATCGTAACCAATTTCGCCCTGGGGCGGCTAACGCCCCCTTCTCTGCTCTGAAGATACCACAGCTAGGGGAAATTATACATGGAAGCACTTTCGTTCAAGGAAAGTGCAGAGTGGAGCCGATAACAACCTTGCTAACAAGGGTATATCGTTTGGGAAACTAGCAATATACTGTTTACAGTTTAGTTCTGAGATGTCACTTTTTCTTTTCATCTATCATGCAAATGTTCTTGAGGACGGCGACTAAACGACGAATATCGTTAACTCCTCTGCGCTAACGAAACCACAATAGGAACTTCTCACACGATTGTATTAGATTCAGTTCCAATGAAGTAGTGCTAGAATAGTATTTTTTTCATGTGCAGTAGTTTCCTGGTGTGGAAACCTCCAAGGATGGGGCCTTTCCTATCTCCCTTCCATGGCCGTCTGTTTTAGCCCTGCCACAGCATACAAACACGTCGGAGTGATGATTTCATTGTTTCATTTGCTCAGTTAAACAACATTCGCATCATAGATCAGCTAAGTTATGACACCTTTTCTACGCCAGATTTCTACACCTAGACAGCGTCGTTTGTGAACATTGTTAAGCCACAATGCAACCAGTCCAGCTAGATTCCATTCTCTTCTTTTTCAGGAATGGCATACGTTGTCCTGGACTTGGACTTGGACTTTGATGATTGATTGGCATTAGAGGGGATTCTTTACTCCACGTCCAACACACGTCTTCACGTGCAGACTTGGTGCAAACTTTGGTGAGATAAATCGCTTATCTTACACTTGCACCACGTTCAGGCCCCTGAAGACGGGAGCGTCGAAACTTTAGGTGTGGCAAATAAAAGATCCACCGTTAGAACCTCGAGCGGCACAAAGCAAAAATACACATATGCGGTTTTTGCACGGTATCGGTTACTAGTAGAATAGGAGGGGACCCATTCTTCCCCCCAGCATGCGGAGGGGCGGCGCTAATTGCGCGAAGAGCGCCCATCGCGGACGAGATCACGCGCTCGGCGGTCTGGGGAAGAGCGGGCCTCCTCCCTGCCATCAGCTGTTATCATCGATCGATGGAATCGACAGGCTATTCTGCGCTGTATTCCTTCTGTTTCTCCTATTTTCATCGTCCGCTTTGCAGCTTAGCATACTACGTTCGCTTTTTATAAACCAAGATAATACATTTCCATTGAACTCCACCTCCAAGGGATAACGTCCACATTCGTTCACCTTGCAATGACCTCATGGGGCGCTTCGTAATCACGGTAGAGCCGAGCACCGCCGCGTTAACTCGTCCGCGATGGGCACTCCTCGCGCAATTAGCGCATCCCCCCTGCGTGCTGGAGGGAAGAAAACTACCCTGCAGTAGGATAGACTGGATTATCTAATCGGGATTGGTTAGTTCATATTTTTAGTGATACACACGCAACAATACATACAAGATACATATTAGGAACGAAATAAAACTTGGGAAAAGCCGACAACATCGAAGAGGATCGATGGTGACATTTCTCATAACGAGCGCACTTTTGGTCGAAGCAAGAAGATTGCCACATATGGCTAGTAACGAATTCTCATTCAAACAGCTGTAAGAAGTGAAATATGACCTTATTTGTGTTCTAGCAACCGACACTTATAGCACTGTTCTTCTATTGACATTGACAGTGGCTTACCGAAAATACCGCAACTATTACAGGGAAATTCACACAGTTGCCCTGTGAGAATTTTGTAAATCATTAAGAGTCAGCTCATAAATTCGCGGAAACCAAAATACCAACGTGAATAGAAACCCGCCATTTCCTTAGAAGCGCTGTTGCGATGGCCGCAAGTTCGACTCTTTAAATGCTTACAACATTGGGACGGGCATCAGCTTCTCTTGTTGCTTGACTAGAGAAGTGTCCATGACTCACGCGATATGCTATGTTTGTTTTAAGAAACTATCTGTCATACATCTGTCCAGATTATTTCATTAATGGTGGTAATCCCGTATAAGTAGAGTTCTGCGGCAGATCGATTAGAGATCTTCATGGTGTGCTTCAACCAACCAAATCTTGAAGCAGTAATTCCGACTGCTTGAGCGTGCCCTTTCAACTTAGGTCCAAGCCCACAAGTGAGCTGAAAATGAGATAGCCTAGTTCTCCAAATAGCAGTGCGAGACTAGATCTTTTATGTTGCGAAATAACGTCTTAAAGTTTTTGTAGATAACTTTTATGGTAATATTATCATGTTCTTTCTCGCAGTCCTCTGTGTTTGCGCCAACCACGTCTTAACTGCAAAGAGCACAGCGACAGAATAAAAAGAGCAATAGAAATCTTCTCCGAATTCGGATCAACAAAAATGCACCATAGTCGTTTATTGACGAAGAGAGCCTTTTCCGTTTGCTCCTTCAATCCCAAAGTATTCGGAACATAAATGATGGATGTATACGAAAACGTGGCAAGTCGGATTCATCAGATGTTTTCCTGCTTTATATACTCTTTTTAATAAGCCTCGAATCTCTTGATGGGACCAAAGGACCATAGCTGCACTAGGCTTCACCTCTCCAGATAGAAGATCTTATAGATATAAGAGTATTCTACTATATTCACCTCCACTGACCACTTCATCACTTGAACTTCAATCCCAACAAATGTTTATATATAGCCATGACGCTAGCAGAAGCAAGCACTCAGGAAGTCATAGATAGAATTATGCATGGTATATCCTGGTTTTCTCGTGCGGGAACCACTTCATATTATAGTACGCTCTGCGGTCATTTCGGCGCTAGGGTAGTTGGGGGGGGGGGGTCACCATAGCATGCCGTGGCGGGCAGGGGCGGAGAGTAGCCACATATAGCGTATGCAAATGCAGACTTATCTCCTCGGTTCGATGAGAGATCCACGTTATATTTACTTCCGTTTTGGACAATAGCCTCCCCAGCCTAGCCCATTCCTCCGTGCTCTCGTCCGCGTCAGTAACACACTGATAATAAAGAAAACAAACCAACAATGCTTCAGCTCTGTTCAGTGGACAGAGCTGAAGCATTGTTGGTTTGTTTTCTTTATTATCAGTGTGTTACTGTTTCTTTTTTCGTGTCAGGACACTTTTTGTAAGGTGACCCTCCCCCAACTACCATAGCGCCGTCATTTCTACTACCAGTCCTTCTTATCTGGTCCATGTCCTGCTTCTACTCCATGATAAGGAGTCTACATATCTACACTTGAGCGAGGCACGGAACACATCAGGTCGACACAGCTGGTCCGTGGCGCGAAGCAGCCGGTGGTACCGAATAGTGCCCATCACTGATGCACGCCGGCGCATTTTGAAGGGGTGTCGTCAATAACCGTGTGTGACGTGTAACTAAGGCCTGCACACGCCGTCCAGCGGCTCGTCATGCTAGGTTCTGGAATCTTAGTGATCTACTGCGGCGTCACGCCGCCGACGTATCGAGGAGAATCGTACACATCTACATCGCTTCCCTTCACTTCTGTTGCTCATCGGCCTTCATCCACTCCTCACGCCACCTCTCCTACGACAAGAAGTCGTGCAGAAACGTCTTTTACACTAATTCTGTATCACTGACTTGTTGGAGCTTGCGCGTAAGGACGTGTGCTGGACGTGGAGCAAAGATTCCAATTATTATTTCGAACTGACGCCCAAACGGTTTTAGCCTGCCTCGAGCGCCTGCCACGATGCGACAGAAAAAGGTGGTCCACCAACTGCGCGCACTACTTTTCTTGAATGTGTTCTTCGATTGCTGGTGTTTTTTGTTGAAGGTTGCACGTATCACAATGTTGGTACTGTTTGTATGAGCTTATTGTTATCAATTGTTGATGTTCCTTGTTGCCTCGTCCTAGTTGTTTGGTGTTGCGAGTTTATCGTCATTGCCGAGTAATAAAACTGACGTGGTATAATGTTAAAAAAGCCACAATGTAACCTTCGTATAACTTAAACTAACCATTTCCAGTGCTCCAGCAAACTAAAGTAGCAGCCTAGTAGCGCTCATGAAATACGCAGCGAAATTCTGCACTTTTGGACAAAACCGAAATTTCAACTCCCGCCATGGCATCGTAGTTCCTAGAATTTCAATACGTGACAGCTCATAAAACAAAAATTTCAACTCTCGCCAAACCACCGAAGTCCGGTCATCTGAGAGACGGCAGCGCTCACAGAAACCTACTTTTGAATTCCCACCAACCCACAGCAATTTCGATCATCTGTAGGGCTACGCCGCTCCTCAAAACCTTGTTTTGAATTCCCGTCAACCCACCGTAATTCCGTCATCCGTCCGACAAAACCCGTAAATCTGTCGCTTTCTCCGTATGTTGACTAACAGTTGTCGAACAGAGCACCCCTCCCATTGTCTGAAAACTGAGCATGGCCAGACGCAGGATGGCGCGTGCAGACCGTGGTGCATACCAGTGCGCTATGAATGACGATACTTTCGAAAAACGCACCAGCGTTCTGCCTCCCCTATCCGCTTTTAAGCTTGCCATTCCTTCTCGATGTTTGCTATTGTCATCTTGTCATGTATATTATTCCACTTCTACAGCGCCAGAGGACTAGAACATTTTTTAAGACTTAAACCTCCTCTTTAGAGGTTACCTGAAATGTTCGTCACAAATTCGACAACTGTTTTCATATTTTGACCGATTTCAACAGACTATTCCCGCAGATAATTGAGGGAGGTCGGGTCGATTTCACCGAATTTGCCCAACGAATATTTTTTGAACTACCACCAATATGTCATATATCATGTGATCATCGCTCGCGTCTAGATAATTGGAAGTAACTTTGGTGTTGAAGTTGATTACTTTCGCAATCGTCTGGGTCACCCGCGCCCACCGTGAGAAACCGGGTGGATAATAATTCGGTTGACTACAGAGCGCGTTGTTTGAAGGACGGTTTTCCGCCATCACAAATCATATGAAAGATAACAACGGAGTGCAAATGGTATAAGGTTACTGCTATAGTGGTCTCTGAATTCTGGTGGAAAAACGTCACTTTCAGAAAGACTTGAAAAACGATGTTGCGCCAGGAAGATTGCATAGCGTAGTGACCGGGCACCAGAGACAAAGCTAAAAATTTTTGGCAGTGCACCAATCCCGGGCCCACTCCTACCTGGACCATCCAAGCCCCTCATCCACTCACAGCACGCGTTCCGCCCTCGGGGAGGCGGCGGCTATAAAAGAGGAGGCCGGGAATACGCCTGGCGGTCTCCTCCCCCTTAGGCGAGTTCGAGCACCCTTTTTTCCCTCATCCTCATGTCCTACTGTATGTCCTCCTTCATTTTATGGTTGTAATTTTATTGTATCTCCTTGATACGTTTTTATGTAATGTAACCCCTTCTGCACATCCAGTCTCCTAGTATGTTCTGTACTCTATAATCATTCTGTCCAATAACCAGATAAATTCATATGAACAACAAGCCTCGTGTATCTTATTTCCACTACGGGATCGTGCCTCCGGGCACTTCTTTCTTACGCTAATAAACTGAGCCGCTAGTTTATTACACCTGCTTTCTTTATGAGCAATGATACGAACACATTCTACAATTGGTTCGTGCATGAGTTTGCAGAGTTGCAATCAGTGAAACTGCTGCGTGCCTTCTACCTCGCTCAATCTGCTCCGAGAAATGCTAATAATTAACTAAAGTAGGCGAGAACTAGCTGTTCCCTTTGTTTGAAGAACTGTTATTCAAAAGTCTACTCGTCTTCTTTCAAGATAGAAATGTCCACTCTTTGCTATAGTACCATAGAGAGTGAATTTAACAACGATATCAACTGCGTTTAATGTCACTAAGAGCAGCGGAAGAAGTGAACATGCTGAAATACTTGGAAGATAACTGGTATTACTTTCCGCTTTAAAACAGTGTACTTGAGTATATCCGATGCCCAAAATACTTTAGAGGAGCCACCGCATTACCGAATGGGCTGGTTTTGCTCGGGTTTATTCACCGTTTAACACCTCACGATCAGTGTTGCTTTCGTAAGCGACTCAAGAAACTCAAGGTCTCGTATATAATGCTCGACTATGTTCCATCCTCCACTGCCTTATTAACACTCATGTGGTTTTAGCGCACGATTTCGACGGCATGATTCTAATTCACCGATATCCACAATTCGCCGTATTTACTATGTGGTCGTCTTTCATATGGACGGCGCCACTTTGCTGATTTACTTGTTGCACATAAGGCCGGAATCAAAGCTTGCAGGGTGCAAAGATACAAGTAGTAACAAATCAGGAGCACTTATTTTTAAATTAGAGTTGTGCCTTTGATACTTCGTTTGTTCGGCAAAAGTATCAATATGGCGGTGTTCCACTGGCAGACACAAGGGCCATATGAGTTTGTGCAACCAGACGTTTTTGAGCGCAAACTTGACAGGGCATTGATAAATACGTTTTCAGAGCCATTTTACCATCGTAAGGCTTCACGCATGTGGTCTGCAGAGGCTGCGTTATGGTCGCATTTCGCCGCTCGAGAATCGACTAATGTGGGCCGGCGACCTAACGAGGTCCCGAGCTACTGGGCGGCCATACTGTACTCCATGCTCGATCGTACGTCCCAACGGACGTCACCAAACTTGCGACGGCAGCTTCATCGGGGTCTCGAACTGGCCACAGGTAATCTCCAGATACAGGTGTTCTTCTGCATTTAGAAGACAACTTTACCATCTAACGCTAATCTGGTGAGTACTTTGTCAGGCGAACTTAGGAACGTTCAAGATTATCCGGTCATATACGCGTTGCAGGCACTATCAGACTTCCTCACCGACGTCATCGAGACGACTGGGGCCATCAACTACTCAAAGCCTCGTACCGAGTCATTCGACGATTGCCAGATATGCGACCACGTGCAAGCGAGAATATTCCGCCTTGCGTTTAATTATCTGTTGGTCCCGGCATCCTGCTCTCATCAAGTACGAGAACCAGTGGTATTTATCACCCAGGGATTCCATTTTGCTGATGCAAAATAAGTGCGCTGATCTCATCTCTGTATACTGGTATACCTCTTTTGCCCAGGGGAACCTGTTCCCCGCTAATGCTGTGGAAACTCTGACTCACTTTTTGAGATGTCTATGAAGAGCGGGTTCACGTATAATAACAAAGCATACACCATCTTTAAGACGCTTGAGGGTCTCGGCATCGGTGAGAGCTTGGTCGAACTCGAGCAATGGCCCAACGTCGGCTTTCTCAACTCTGTTCTCAGAGATCTGTATGAAGATACAGGTTTCGATTACAACAACTATGAGTTGAAGTGTTTGTTGAGCGCAGCGGATGTCTCCTTCAGACACGAGCTCATGTGCTTGTCAAAAGTACTTGACCATCCTCCTGTCGATATGGAAAGTGGATCGTACGATCTGCATCGGAAAGTTACTGAAGAGTCTTATCGAAATGGTAAAAATTGAGAAAGTAATATGTGATGACAAAGAAAATCAGAAATCATATTGCTCGGTACAGCACATGGCCACCATGTGACATCGAGGACACGGCGCCACGTGCTTTGATACGAGCTTATGAACTGGGGATTGACCCATTCACCCCAAGGCATGTTCGGAACTACGGTACTGTGGTCATAGATGCATACTCGGCTGTCAGTCTGCGACCGAATATGCATTTCAGCATGTTGAAGAACGCGATTCCTTATTTGAAGGACAAAACCATCTCGCTCATGATGAGCCGTGTGTTCGCTGAATACATCAAGAAGCAGGACCACACACAGTCGGGCGGTCATTCATGGAAGAATATCCGTCTGCTTTTAGCCTATTTGTTGAATCCAGCCCAATTACATGACCACGTGGACTATATCATAAGGTACGATCAGTCCCTAGCTTAGAGGAGTTAATGGATTACTTTGTGATCCGGGTTGTGCCGAAAGAAGAAGTGCAGTACCGTGGATTCGGATGTAAAACTTTGGAGGATAGATACAGATCATTAGCTCAAGAGAAGAACGCAATGCGCTACCTGGATATTCAGATGAGCAAGCCATGATGCTCAGCTTGATCTGGTAAAGAAACTCCATGTTTTTCGTAATCTGCACAAGGCATACCGAGGTCACAGGATCCTCTACGTGCTGATCGACGCTAAAGCATGGAATAACCACTTCCGGAGGGAGATTGTTGACATCGTCGGTCGCGAAACTCGATCGAATATTCGATGTAAACATATTTAGCATAACTCATCTATCGTATCAGCGCACTCTGGTTTATGTTCCGGGCGGACAAAAAGGGTCTACTGGCAAGGTCAAGTCGGTGGTGTTGAAGGTCTAAATCAGGACACGTGGGTTATAGTATACATAGCACAAATAAAGACAGCATTAGAAGGCATACCGTATCCTTACCATATCTTATGCAAGGGAGATGATCTGAGGATAGCGTTAGCCGTTCCTGGTGAGGAGACTACCCAACTGTTGTTGAAACGCATAAAAGTTGATATCGTCCTACGGTTGTCTCAGACAGTGGATGACGTCGGTCATCAGATCAAAATTGAGGAGGGCTTCGGGTCAGAGATGTATTTCGCATTCTCAAAATATGCATCGTATCAAGACATCGAGCTGCCTCAAGGGCTGAGAAAAATTCAGAAATGTCACGGAGCTACCAATTCATTTCTATCATCATTAGACGGGCACATCGGGAGTGCATTTTCCAATGCCCACTCCACATGTAGAGTTTTTCCTGTAGTCCTACCATCTTACTACGTGGCGCTCCGTTGTGCGTGTCACTACCTACTCAGTAACCCGGGCTATTGCAAGCTCAGTGACCCTCAGCTTCATGGGCTGCTCTTAGTGCCAAGCATACTAGGGGGATTTCCCATTATACATTTACATAACTTTCATGTTCTAGCGGAATCAGACTTGTTATCGCCCTTCTTATGCCTGCTGGATTTCTGCCGGTCAAAATTCCCGTCAGTGGCTGCTGCAATGGAGCAGTCTTGCAAAATAGGATGCATGGAGACATCTAATTTTATGATGCTCCTCAAAGACCCATACTCGCTGCCGTTGTGACGTCACCCTGGGGCCACAAATGTCCTCCGCAACATGTTGTTACCTACACTGTCCCGCAAAGCCCGCAACGAGGATGTGATTGAGTTCTTGAACTTCGTTAAGTCAGAAGACCAAAAGCATATCAGGGAAACCCTTTTATCAGCTCGACCCGATGACGCTAAGGTGATGAGTGTGTTATACTCGGCGTCACCTAAGGGTGTCGTTGATGAAACATTGATGAAGTTTGAGTCCAGTAAGAGCATTATAGAATTGATCATCCTAGGGGAACGAAGGCGAGCACTCAAAAAGATACTTAATAAACTACGGAAGGCTGACAAGGACCTCAATGCATGGCGACTTGCATCATATACAAGACAAGTCCACTACGGACCAATCCTTACATTTGTATCATGTATGTCCGACACGATTTGCATTTAAGGTCAGAGAGTTTGCGTGGGGGATGGCAATTCACGGAGTTACCATGCCTTCTCTACAACACCAGATGCAGAACACCATTGTGAATGATGAATCGTTCGGTTATTGGGGAGCAAATAACCACTTTACGTATGCCTGTGGCCGTCCTATAAAGAGCATCCCACGCGCGAGCGCGGAGCATTACACAACAGGACAATACTCGCCTTTCCTTGGATCAATCACCAAGAAGCGCACAGTGGAGCCCGCAGTTCATTTTCTAGACAAGGACCCGCTACTACTGAAGGTGAAAAATCGGATTTACCTGATGTCATGGACGGATAAATCTGTGGCATCCCGGATGGCTCTATCCATACCAGCAATTCTTCAACAATCATCAGGAAGCTCTTAAAGTTGTATACCGACAAGCAGGTGAAAGATCTGGCTCCATTTGCAGGAGTTCATCGATCAGGAACTATCCAGCACCACATGCGATCCCCTTTCTTCAGGGAATCAATAATGCCCAACGTTCTTAGTAACCCATATACTAAGCTCCTCGGTGACTCCGATACACATGTGACACTCACGCATTCGTCCAAACACTACATTATCAACTTCCTGCACGTGTTGTGCTACTCGTGCAGGATTGCTCATTTTGAGCTTGAAGCGGGAAAACATATTGCAGTGCCTGAAACATTCTGGGGCATTGCGGTTGACTGCGATGAGTGCAAAGCCCCCATCGAGGGGCAGCCTATTATGTTCAATGTGCAAGCGCTTAATCATGTCCTCATTCCTGCATATACGCTAACTAAGCTTGGTTCCATCACTACATTCCTAAGGAGTCAATACGTAAAGCTGCCGCAACATTTAACATGGTCAAGCCATTGCGCGTTGCTGTTAACAAACTTATCGCAGCAGAAGGGTGTTTGACCGATTTAACGATTAGCTCACGAGAACTGGCAGACAAGAGGGCTGTATCGTGCAGACGATACAATCCAGGCTCGTCGCTTGGTGGTGAGCTCCTGCCGCAAAGGCCACGATCGTCACTGGGTCTGACAGAGCTCAAGAATATGAAGTCTCGATCTATCCTTGCGCACATTGCAAAGTTGGCCCTAGAGCATGCGGCGCAAATCATGGCAGAGAGGGGAGATTTGGTAGTAGTAACAAAGGACTGCTAGGAAGTAAACTTGGGGGGGGGGGACTCATTGTATCAAACTAGGGCGGTGTGATTGCGATCCTGCGGTGAGCTTTCAATTGTCAGTAATGGCCACATTTTGAGGATGTGCAGGTTTTGCAGCTGAACAACCACTGCCACCGTGACCGGTGCGATGCATGCCCGTAGTGTTTCTGCTGTACATGTATTGCCGACTGCAAAGCAGGCGTATGTTGTCTTCACATTCATGCATCTATGATTGCCCTCCCTGAAGATTCATTAGCTACGTAACTGCCCTATCCAGTGGTTAAGGTGCAGTATTATTCAGGGCGGCAGCTCCACTTTCCTCCAGAAAACTACAATAACTTTTGTTATGTTGGTGATGTCAACAACAACAAGTTGTTTTCATTGTGAGTCATCCTAGCCGTAGGCAACAAGTAGAGAATGACATGAACCTTAACAAGGACAACATACAGAGGATTGAAACTGTAAGAAGGTCAACAACTTCGGGATGTACGTTCTATGTTGGCTGTCTATCTTGCTACAATCTAAAATTTAGCTCTACTTACAGGGCAACGTGCGCCTCTTAGGCACCGGTTGGAATTGCACGGCGACGAATTTTGCACGAGGCCTAAAAGTCCACCAGATCAGGTAGACTAGCGGAGTGCATTCCGACGCCTTACATCTTCGACTAAATTACGGTAACAAGACATGAGCGTATCTTCTCCTTATTCCTCTGGCAATCATCTATACTGAAAGCTTCAATATCTCTAGTCCAATTTGTCTCATGTCGTGTGGGGAATGTCAGCGCGAGGTACTATTCCAGTGGAGCGCGCTTTCACACTGCAGCGCATCATCTCCGCCTCGTGATATGGGCATGGATGTTTTAATGAGGTTGAGGACCACGAACGCTAATAGCAAGTTATCAGAGAAGATAGAAGCAATCACTTCTAAACTGAGATCGGTAGTATGTTTCCTTCTCCATTCGATAGATAGGAACATGATTTTGTTTGAAAAAGTCACTAAATTTTCCGGTAGATTTGGGAATTTACCGGAAATTTTCATTAAAAGAATTTGTCACGAAAATGCCGGTAAATCCGTTAAACCGGTAACTCGTTAACCGGTAATCGCACACCTTCGATTTCGACATTCCTAATTGATGGTTTAATGTGGCACCCAATTGTTCTGTATGGAGGATGATCGGTTTGGTTTCGAAAGTCTCCAACTTATTTTTAAAAGTGGCCATCAGGGCGTGAACTGCGGTCAAAAGTGAGAAGTTGGCATGAAGATAGTGTGTAGATAGAAACGTGGTTTTCGAGAGAGAACCACTTTTGGGAAGCAAGTAGTGTTAATATTGATTCCGGCCACGTACGTCATGATCCCATTCAACTGAAGAATTTAATAAAGAGCAGATCTTAGCTCACTTATATTAGGAGGTCGTAAGATCTGAATGGATCGATGCCGTGCTGTTGTTTAGCTTTCCTATCTTCTTACCTATATACTTATCTACATCATCTTCGCTTCGCTGACATCGTGCTCATAACACCGAGCATCAGCCAGGCGGAGCGAATGCTGGCCGACTTCGATCGTGTATGTGGGAAAGTTGGACTGCAGCTAAATCTTACGAAGACGATGTTCATGAGGAACGGATGGGTTTCTGATGCCCCATTCTCGCTCAACGGAACGAACATCTCCGAATGCTCCAGTTATGTGTATCTGGGTCGCGAAGTCAACATGGCCAACGACCTAGCACCAGAGCTGAGCAGGAGGAAAAGAGCGGCTTGGGGAGCTTTCAAGAGCGTCGAAGAAGTCGCGAAGAAGACGAAGAACGTCCGACTTCGTGCCCACCTATTCGACTCCACTGTTCTACCTGCCCTAACATACGCCTCAGAGACCTGGGCTATACGAAAGCAGGATGAACACGCGATCAGCCTGGAATCGAGAGGACGATGCTTGGAGACGACTCACGCAAGTGAGAGAAGGCCTCCGGAGTTCCGAGCTTCGCCGACGTTCGAAGATCAGAGACGCTGTCGCGTGGGCCAAGTTGTCGAAAGTTGTCGAAAAAGGTGGGCCGGCCACGTAATGCGCTTCGCAGACACCCGCTGGACGAGAGCCATCACCGACTGGATTCCGTGGGATGTCAAAAGAACACCAGGACGCCCACCAACGCGTTGGTCGGACTTCTTCGTTAAAGCCCTGAATGACCGATATGACGCTCTTCGTGTCCCTTGAGCGAGGAGGATCCATTGGACTATTCTGGCACGCGACAGGGACGAATGGAGACGTTGCTGGCAACCGCTCGAGCAATTCGATGATCAACGAGACGACAGGTGATGCAGGTGATACAGGTGATCTTCTTATCGCATAACTGTGATTAACTCAAAGATTGTAAGACAAACTGTGAGACAGCTGTAGCAACCAGCAAATTGGCTGATTCAAATTCGGAATGAGGCCTAATGAAATATACTTCAGGCTATTCCAACATGTAGAACTGACTTTACGGCTGATTTTCTCCAAGGTGACTCCAAGTTATAAAACTGTTTGCAATCGCATCCAGTTGAATATGTATTTGCTAAAAGCATGTCGGCTGTACCAGTCCAAAATGGCAAATAGGATGACCTTCTGAATCGAAAGTGCTGTGACAAGCGATTGGGCCTTTGGCTCTATAAAGAGGAATTCTCCTTCGCTGTTGCTTCTATATTTCAGCTCACCCCCTAGAATGATTGTAAGAGTTTCTTGGGACATTTTAATTATTCTTTTTTTTGAGGGATGCTCTAAAGCGTAGATGGCTATTACAAGGAATTACAGTCTTTGCATGGCTTTTTGTGAAACGCTCAAAAATAAGTTTTCCTGCGCATATTCCAGAGCCGTGGCAAAGCTGAAAGTTTTCGTGTATGACTTAGGAGTTAGCTGACTTCTTGCAGTGTATTGAATGTGGTGTACTGGCTTGCTTGTTCAGAACAGCTGTTTTTTCAAACTGACAATACAACCTCTTTGAGGTGAAGAATCTCTTGCTAGACATTGATGAGTAGGCATCTGGATTTGGTAAGGTCATCACTATTAGGGGCCAGATTCAACAACCGCTTCCGGCCGGTAGAGGTATATCGGTTATCGTGTCTGCGTCTCTATATCACTGTATCTCTCTGTATCACTTACTGCGTAAGCTGATATGATGAATCCGCCTTGAGACTATACCGGTGGTATCGTTGATGAATCTGTCTCCTGACATTGCAATGCGTAGCAAACAATTTTAAGAATAGAGAAGTAGAAGATTTGCAGTAAGAAACATTTAAAAAGATCATGCATCCTTTCACCAGACAACGTTATGTGAATGACACTTAAACCACCAATCTAGGGAACGTCGCGATTTATTGGACAAGTGATTGCTAGTTTGCCCTTACAAGGGAGGTCAATCAACGTCCCGTGGCAATTTTAAAAGTGACCTATTGAGAGCTGTACGGGACTGTAAGAGAAGCACCGCAGTGGTTTTCAAATTTCCTGCGGACATCTGGGGAGGTTAAAAATTGCAAAAAACCATTTTACTTCAGTGCGGGCCGATAAAGCAATACCGACGCCTGGAACTGCCATGTCGTGATTAGAATGTAACCTGCAAAAGGTTTGGGGCTGGGCCAGTAGCGGAATTACAGCGAACTCACAATTTGCTTGTTAGCGGTACAGTGACCGAAGTGGAACGTTGAGGTGCTTCGCTCACCACCACCTGCGCAGCGAACGGATGGCCGAGTGGCTATGGGGGCGTGCTTGCGGGAAAAGTGTCGAGGGTTCGGATTCGGAGGTGCCGCTCCTACACCGATGGTCTTGCCCCATCCATTTTTGTCGATATAAAGTGTTCGTGACCACGGTAGTGTACCATACTGACATTATAACTTTATTTTAACCTGGATGATACGATATAAACACAAAAATAAACAACCAAAGCAACAGCGTTCGAAGTACATAATTCGATTGGCCATTGGGGAGGAGCAGACGACTTTTCTTTGCCAACAAATTAGATAACTTCAGAACCCCAAAGATCCAGGAAAAAATTATTATTTTATTTATATTTATTATTTTTATTTTTTATTATTTATATTTTTATTTTAATTAATTAACTATATTTATGTTTGATTTTTTTCAACCCCGCTTCGACCTCTGGAACGAAAGTATAACAGTACCAATCTGTCTACTTCATCCTCAACCAACCATATTGCAAGTGATCTCACGGCCATCACATACAGCATCCTCCTCACTGTTACAAGGAGACGTAATACCATCCACATCATTGTCATCGTCCCGCTAACAGGCTACAGCCCCAACAGGTTGGTTGAGGATGAAGAAGACAGATTGGTACTGTTATACTTTCTCTCCAGAGGTCGAAGAGGGATCGAAGAAAATCAAACATAATTATAGTTAATTAATTAAAATAAAAATATAAATAATAAAACATAACTTCTAGCGCCAGGCGGAACTCGAACCCGCACCTCCCTCTAACCGGGCGGGAATGCTCTACGCCATTACACCACCGGCGCCGGTTGATCGAACGCAACATCCACACCAGGGATGAGCGGATAATAAAATTTTGGAACCCGGATAACGGATAACGGATAATTTTTCCCAAAAATGGCCGGATAACGGAAAAACGGATAATGAACAAACAACAAAAATTAAAACTAATTTTAAACCATTCTTCCTCTAATAGTAGGTCGGGATTTGTAAAACTCTCCTCGGCACATGTCAAATGAGCCACTTTTAACCTTCTTATCGGTGTTTTTCTTCGAGGTGCGAAGTAGCGCACTCTGAGAAGGCGCCGACTTTTGCATGCACTCCGAATCAATGTCCTTGGTTCGGATTTCCAGTCTAAGTATCAGGATTGCACGGGAATGTTAATGCACTGACTCTTCCATTGGCTGGTCACCGCAAGTCATTGCCCAAGTACGTATACCAGTATTGAACCTGCAGCTCGTCAACAGCTGCTGCTACAGCTCAGCAACTACCCGTAAACCTATCGGTCTCAAAACGTCTTGTTAGGACTTCGGCCCAAACTCAGAAAACAAAACGCCTTGGACACGACGGTTTATTGACCCTTCGGCTTTATTAGAGAAGAAAAAAAACTAATCTTGCTTATTACACAGAATAGAGTAAGGGAAGATCCTCAAAACGATTGACGTAGGCCTTGTCCGCTGCCCACCGCATTAGTGCTATTCCCACTAGTGTCTAATCTGCAGAAAAATTGATAGTCGATCGGTTATTCGGTCAATCGATACTGTTATCTTGTTCAAGAAACTGTCTGAATCTCTTTATACTGGAGTATTTCCTGCAAGCGGGAGTAATTCTTTCGAAGAAACTGTAGTGTGACTCCCACTCCAATTGGTCAAATTTGGGCGAACACCGATGACTGCGGCCGAAAAATCGATACCATCGAGTGGTCAAATCGTGGTGTTGAACGACAACTCCGATCGAAAATTGATACAATTGACGTAAGCCTTGTCCGTAGTGGTTGTCCGTTCGAGTACTTCCACTCATTTGTCCAACCTGGTCACTTTCCGCTAATTTTGGTTCGTTTACATCCACTGCTCATAAGGATAGCCTTTACATGCACGTGCTGGTCACCTTTACACGTTTGACATGTTTTACTGGTTCACACAGGTTTGTAACACATATACACACACGGACAGACGGACTAACGCTTTTATATATAGTAGGATAGGATAGGATATTAAAGTACTGGTTTTCCACCCACCACTCGGAAGTTATGCACATGCCAAATATCGTTTCAATGAGCTAAAAGATCGTGTACATAGAAGATGAATATCTGGCACATCCTTAAAACGAAGTGATTCGTTTGAAGGTTTATCCCTTTCTCCTCTAACCGACAGGTTTTTCCAGACAGTACATTATGCTAGAAGGAATTTTGGTGAAAACCCCACAAATAGAAATGAGCAAGGCAGTGTTCTGCATTTCAGAACGCGCTATGAGCAGGTTGATAGTTTGGCCTAATTATGCCATTGAGAACTAAGAGAAGGCACCAACCTAGTATTGCAAACGTATCTCGACTATCAGTGGAAAAAACATAAAACGGTTTTAAAAATTGTCCTTATACTCAACTAAGTAACCATAAGGGTGCCAGATTTTGTTGTTCGTTATCCGGCCAAAAACCACCGGATAACGAACAACAAAAAGGATAGGCCAAAACCTGCCGGAAATCGGATAACGGATAACGGTTAATCCGCTCATCCCTGATCCACACCTCGTGGGACCGATCAGCACTCACCCGTATCCGGGATGAGCTGGCCGCTGATATCAGCATGGAACCAGTTGAGCTGATGGTGTTGATAGAAACAGTTCAAATCAGTTTCTTTAAGCCTCAAGTGGCTGGTGTCGAGGTTGTGAGCTGTCATAACGATGTTTTGTTGCGATCAAAACTCTTTCGTTTCCATCAAGACCATCAGCTTAACTGGCTCCATGCTGATATCAGCGGCCAGCTCATTCCGGATACGGGTGAATGCTGATCGGTCCCACGAGGTGTGGATGTTGCGTTCGATCAACCGGCCCGGTGGTGTAATGGCGTAGAGCTTCCCCGCTCGGTCAGAGGGAGATGCGGGTTCGAGTCCCGCCTGGCGCTAGAAGTTTTGATCGCAAAAAAATCGTTATGACAGCTCACAACCTCGATGCCAGCCACTTGAGGCTTAAAGAAACTGATTTGAATAAAAAATAAAAAATAAAAATAAATTAATAATTTTTTCCTGGATCTTTGGAGTTCTGAAGTTATCTATTTTGTAGGCAAAGAAAAGTCGTCTGCTCCTATACAATGGCCAATCGAATTATATACTTTGAACGCTGTTGCTTTGGGTGTTTATTTTTGTGTTTATATCGTATCATCCAGGTTAAAATAAAGTTATAATATCAGTATGGTACACTACTGTGGTCAAGATACACTTTATATCGACAAAAACGGATGGAGAAAGACCATCAGTGTAGGAGCGGCACCTCCGGATCCAAACCCCCGACACTTTTCCCGTCCCCCATAGCCACTCGGCCTGTCGGTTGCTGCGCCGTTGATGGTGAGCGACGCACCTCAACGTTCCACTTCGGTCACTGTATCGCTAACAAGCAAATTGTGAAATCGCTGTAATTACGCTACTGCTCCGATTCCTAACGTTTTTCAGGTTACATTCTAACCACGACATGGCGTCAGTATTGCTTTATCGCCCCGCACTGAAGTGAAACGGTTTTTTGCAATTTTTGACCTACCCAGATGTCCGCAGGAAATTTGAAAACCACTGCGGTGGTTCTCATACAATCCCCTACAACCCTCAATAGGTCACTTTTATTAGGTTGTCACATAAGTTCTGTCCGATTTTCGACGGCAACTTTGCGGTGTAGTAACTCAGCAGAAAATAAAGTTTATTAATCAAAGTAAGAACCGTTACAATCAATGCACTTCTGCCAACGATATACAAGAGCGCTAATTCCATTTCGGAAGAAATCTGAATTTCTAGAAGCAATGAAACACTCGAAGGCAATTTCGATATCTGATACATTAGTAAAGTTTTATCCTTGAGGAAACCATCGAGATGCTTGAAAAGATGAAAGTTCGTTGGAGCTAGGTCTGGTGAATAAGCGGGATGCGGGAGAACTTCATATCTCAACTGGTTTAATTTTTGGGTGGTCAGATGCGAGACATGTCGACGGGCGTTGTCGTGAAGAAGGATCGGTCCTCTTCGATTCACCAGTGCAGGACGCATTTCAAGCAACTTTTGGTGAACCACGTCTAATTCATGACAGTACCTCTCTGCCGTGATGGTTTCCCCAGGCTTCAAGAAGTCGTAGTGGATAATACCAGTTGCAGCCCACCAGACACTGAGCATGACCTTCCTCGGATGGAGGCTAGGTTTGGGAAGGTGTTTCGGCGGTTCTTCCTTATCCAGCCATCGCGCTGATCTTCTTCTATTGTCGTATACGATCCATTTTTCGTCACAGGTAATTATGCGGTCAAGAAATGTATCGTTTTCGTTCCTTATAGTAAGGGAAGAACATATCTCCAGGCGCCACCTCTGCTGCTCCTCAGTGAGTTCGTGGGCACCCACTTATCCAGCTTTTTCACCTTTCCTATCGCCTCTAGGTGCCTCTAAATGGTTGTACGACTGACCTGAAGTTCTCTCCCCATCTCACGCACAGTTCCTCGTGAATCGGCTTCCACTCGTTCTTTCAAACGTCCGTCATCACATTTGGCTGGTCGTCCCGAGCGGTCCTTGTCTTCGAGGTCCACGTCTCCAACCCGGAACTTCTGGTACCATCTGCGCACGGTGCGTTCATTATCGGAGTCCTCTCCCCATGCCATCTTGATGTTTTGAGTTGCCTCGCTAACACTGTGGCGAAGCTTGAACTCATGAAGCATTATTACCCGCAAGTGCGTTTTTTCCATGGTTTCGTCCAGCAGCTAAAACGAAGCAATGCTCACGACTTTTTAAAAGCAGCACACCAGGTTTTATAAAGCGAAACAAGCGCTACAAAATAGTATACAACATATACACAATTACTTTCTCTATACATGAAAAAAACAATCACAAAGTAACGCCTATCGGGATCGGACAGAACTTATGTGACAACCTAACAAAATTGCCACGGCAAGTTCATTGACCCCCTTGTTAGAGTTATCTTTTCCGCCACAATGGTTATTGAAAAGCTAAGAGTTTTATGTCCATTCAAATACTGACAGAATTCTTTTACAAGAATCTGTATTGATGCTCTAGTTTCGTAACTCTAAATATCATAAAGCTTTTCCTATAATCATGAATGCTACTTAAGCTGGAGATTCAACAAATACAATTTATAAAAAATGGGAAATTGAAAAATGAGAAAGCACTTACACCATCACCAAAACGAATCACGTGGGTGCACTACGCGATTTCTAATGAAAAAGCACCGCGTAAATGGTTTTTTCGTATTTGGAAAAGTGAAAGAACAATTTTTGCTGTAGAGGCTAGGACGTTGTGAATCTGATCAACTTTTGACGGTCGGAAACCTATGGTGAAATTTATATGCTATGCTATTTTCTGTTTTCTGACTAATTTCGGTTATTTAAATAGCCAGAAAATCAGAAATCAGAAAACGGGAATGCCCTAGACACCAAATATGAGCACACCATGTGTAAGTGATTCGAGCAACTCTGAGCTGAACACTTCACTCTCCAACACCAATAGAAGGTGGTTGGCTATTGGAGGTTGGGTGAAGAATTGATCAGTTGAGGGCAATGGAAGGTGCCAACCCACGTACTTCCATCAAAAAACTTGTTGAAGAGCTAAACTTGAGAGCGCGACCATATCACGGTCTTGTAAGAAGCAATGTAAAAAAAAACTTGACAAGAAGGTGCTGCAGGAGTTGACCGAACATCAGCAATTTCATCGTCCCGAATCTTCTTCGCCTCCTCTTATGTGTTACAAAAGCGATTCTTTTCTGGACCGTATTGTGAGGATTAGCAAAAATGGATTCTCTGCGACAATCAATGAAGGTCAAGTCACTGATCACGACGAAGCTCGGAGACATTTTTTAAAGCCAGCAATGCGCCAAGGAAAGATCGTGGTTGACTGTTATGTGTCGAATAGCCAGTTTGACCCACCTCTTCCTAGCTCCGTGCGAAGCAATAACATAGGGAAAGTAATATGAGCAATTCGACGAAATGCGTCGAGAACTTTATCGAATTTCGCAGGCATTGATGAACAGAAAGTATGTCATCTCACCCTATGACAATCGACCACATGTTTCATTTATGACGACAAGAAGGCCGATTGAGATGAGATATGAAATTGAGATTATATATTGACCATCCTCCATGCTTGCCGGTACAATATCGTATAGGATATTATTTTTCAAGCATCTCCAGAGCCCCCGCGCGAGAAATGCTTCCGTAACCAAGACCACGCAAAAAAGGCATCCGACGATTTCGCCGCTTCTGGATTTTACGTTGCTAGAGTAACTAAGTTGTTTTTCGTTGACAGAAATGTGTGGTCACTTGATTGGGAAGCTTGAATTTAGAGTTATCGTGTTTCAAAATAGTTGCTTAAAACGGTCATTATTTTTGCACCACTTCAAAATACCTTTCACATTCAGCACATGAATTTGCTCAAAAATTGAATAGCATTTCTTCGAACTAAAATGCAGGAATGGAGAAGACGTAGCCGACTTTAGTCAAAGCTGAAAGACATACTGACGTTACAACAAACAAAATTTTATTAAACTTTAATAGCAGTACGCAGTACGTTAATTCTTTTCTTTGTTTTGTGTCATTCAATAGCAATTAAAGTTGTAGTCCTATAGTGATCTGTGCATGCTAAAGTAATGGCTTCAGGAGAGCACATAAAACTGAGATAGCTGATTAGTTGGCGGAGTGGCTGTGGCTATAGTACTACGTTTGCTCACAGGAATGCTCTGCTTTGCATAATCCGCTGTGGCAGGACTTGAATCAACGGTTGGAGGCTCTGCAGTTTTTACCTAAAGACACAAGCGAAGCTGTTTCTATACCACTTAAAAAACAATTCACTCAACAGTTAGGAGATAAAACAATAAACATCTGATAAAATGCTGCCTTTGGTAAGTCTGGTAGCACTCACCACCTCTTCTTCGGCTGACTGTATAAATGATTGCGTTTTCTAAACCAAAATAAAATATAGAGAAATTCAAAAAGTGTAGTGGATTGAGGACAATATCTTGATTTTTAAAGTGAAAATCTGTGATTGTGTCTGTTGTGTAAAACATCTTGCTGTAATATTTTGAAGAAAGAGGCACACATAGGCTTAGTTATTCTGCTAAACAGATTTCTTACCTGCAAACTTTGAGGAGCTTGTTGCATGGAATCAACAGACTTCTGGATTATGCTCTTCTAGAAGTAAATTTCATTAGGAATGGAAACCACTTGTTGCACCACATAAAGTGGCCTTACAGATTACTAGAATAGTTCCGATTTAAAATCGTTAGTATATGTATTTTATTTTTATGTGGCGTTGTATAGCATCACTTAATCAGATGAATTGATATTCAATTCTGTCATTTTCAAACAATAACTAGAGTACCTATGTCTCTTATTTTCTCATTTATCTGTCTTCTCCACGTTTGAGTGAAGTTATTTCCAAAATATCCTTTTCTCTTCTAACTCGTGCAGACGTTCCAACTATGCTTACCAGGATTAGAGTTTCGTCATCAGGTTTATGCCTGAGCGACAAAAATGGGAGCCATTGCAAGAATTTTCACCCTCCGGATAGTAGAAAAATTTCTTCGCATGTGGACAAGAACTGTATTGTATTCGTTTCAGCACAGTTGATCTCACATGTCAACCAATCCCTTGTTCTGCCTTCGATTTCCTGTCCGCACCTAGCCTACGATCTGCATTTCGACGCCCTTGTTACATTGCGCGTTGCCACAAAAAGTTCTGCCGCTCCTCCAGTTTTCTTCAAACTTATTTCTCTTTTTCAAAACATTTGACAACACCGCACCATTATTATTTACAACATATTGTAATTTATAAGTAACCAGACGTTCAACGGCCTGACGGCCGCCAAACGTCTGGTTGGGGGCCTCGCCCCAAACCCGAACAATAGAACACCCCGACCATCTTCTTGTCCTCTTTAGGCCTTCTCATATTCATTACAGTAAAAAACTGGTTTTCTATATAGAATGGTATATCGGGATACGATAGGGCAGAATCTTCAAAAGTGCTCCAATGGGGCCTATACACCCTCTATCGCATGGGGCCTATACACTCTCTACCCCACGTTACGCGATTCATTCTCTAAAGTACTGGTTCTAGTTATGGTGAGGAACAGATAGACTTTTCATCCGAAGTGCTTAATCTGCGGAGACACAAATGGAATTTCAATCTGCGGAGACACAAATGGAATTTCTATTGGTAGGCCGCTCGATACCGTTCACAGTCGGACGGGAATAACATTACTCCGATTACTTTACTCATACTCCCTACCTACACAGTACTGAACCACCTTAAATGGTCTTCCCTTTATTTGCTCCCTTACTGGGCCCCTCTTGACTGGTAATTCACTGGTACCCCATTTACTGGTCCCCCTTCACTGGACCTCCCCCTTCACCACTCCCCATTACTGGTCCCACCTTCGCTGCTCTCCCCTTTACTGGTCAACCCTTTACAGGTCCCCCTTCACTGGACCCCTCCTCCTTCACCGGTCCCACCCTCACTGGTCCCCCCATTACTGGTCCCTCTTCACTGGTTCCCCTTTATTGTCACCCCCTTTCCAGTTCACCCTTCACTGGTCTCCACCCCCCCCCCCCCCCTTCGTCGGTCCCTACTACTGCTCCCACCTTCACTGAATCTCCCTTTACAGGTCCCCTCTTCTCTGTCCCCTATCCTTCACCGATCTCTATTATTGGTCCCACCCTCACTGGACCCCTTCGCCCTCTTCACCGGTCCCACACTGGTCCCTTCCTCACCGGTCCCCCTTCAACTGGTCCCCTCTCCATTGGTCAACCTTCTACCCGTCCCCTTCACTGGACACCCCCTCCCCCCTTCACCGGTCCCCATTACTGGTCCCTTCCTCACCGGTCCCCCTTCTTCACCTGATCCCCCTTCACCCCTTCACCGGTCCCATCACTGGTCCCTTCCTCACCGGTCCCCCTTCTCCTGGTCCCTTCTTCATTGGTCAACATTCTATCGGTTCCCCTTTACTGGACCCCTCCCCCCTCTCAACCGGTCTTCATTACTGGTCCCTTCCTCACCGGTCCTCCCATTACTGGTCCCTTCTCACCGGTCCCCCATTCTGGTCCCACCTTCACTGGTAACACTTCGTGTGAATCCGGAACCCCTGGCGTGACATGGGTGACACATCTTCTTAATCCGGACGCCTGTTGAACAACGTCGGTGACATGTGTTCTCAACGCGAACGTGCTTTGCGCGACATCGGTAGCACGTCGTCTGAATCTGGAACCCCTGGCGCGACATGGGTGACACATCTTCTTAACCCGGACGCCTATTGAACAACGTCGGTGACATGTGTTCTCAACCCGAACGTGCTTTGCGCGACATCCGTGACACGTCGTCTGAATCCGGACAGGACTTTCGCTGCATCGGTGACACCTCTTCTGAACCCAGGTACCTGGTGGACGACGTCGGTGACGTGTCTTTGCAAGCCGAACGTGCTTTGCGCGACATCGATGACAGGTCGTGTGAATCCGAAACCCCTGGCGCGACAGCGGTGACACGTCGTCTGAATCCGGACAGGCCTTTTGCGACATCAGTGACACCTCTTCTGATCCCAGGCACCTGATGAACGACGTCGGTGATATGTCTTTGCAAGTCGGACCTGCTTTGCGCGACATCGATGACACATGTTCGGAACTCGGACGCCCTTTGCGTGACATCGGCGACACGTCTTCTGAACCCTCTCAACACGACGTAGGTGACACCTTGTTTGAACCGGGATGGCTACCACTCAACGTTTACGAAAGGCCAGATGGACAGACGGATGGACAGACGGACGGACAGACGGAAGGAAGACACAACCGCTTACTCTTTTATATATAGTAGGATTTGTAGATGAAACTTCTATACATAGAATTCCTCTGGTTCTGATGAAAAAAAAATGCACCGAGGCACCGTTTTAGTGCTCCCTTTCGTCGCACTGGTTTCCCTTCAAATGGTTGGAAAACAAAAGGAACGTATGGTATTCTGTTGCAGCGGTGTCTGTTGAATGCGAAAGGTAGTTAAGAACACGCTTTGTCCTATGTCATACCATCACTCACCTGAGCGAAGCCTAATGATAGGCTCCAATATCGACTCATCGCTTTGCGCGATCGATATGGGAGCTTATCATTAAGCTTCGCTCGGGGTGAGCGGTAGTATGACATAGGCCTATGCGAAACAGAGGAGCTTTTTCTGACCAAGGAACTGTCTCAGGCGTATTTCTGTATGGTGAAAAATGAATACCACCACGAGAACCTCTGCCCTTGATGTAGCAGGAAGGTATGTTTCATTTTTGCTAAAGTCCTTGAACCCAAGGGGTTAAGCGTGAAAGTCCAGAATTTAATTGAACTGTCAGCACGCACCTAACACGCTAGTGCGCGCCCCATGTAGAGATAAGGGAGGTGGTGAAAGACACCGATGCAAGCAGATCGGTGGATCAGCAGTAAGGGCGGTGGTTCATAGGTGCAGGGTTAAGGGGTTCGATTCCAGCGCCTTGTTGTCGTTTCGCATTTTCAATGTTCATTCCTTGCTCGGTATCTATCACCCTCCCAACTTTTCCTGCGCATGTTTTCCACTAGGTTGCCAAGTGCGTGTTCAGTAAGAGCTTTCCATCAGCTGCCCTCCCTGTATAAGATACTTTGCATTTGCTACAGATTTTTGATGGGACCCTTGACTACGAAGAAGAATGACCATTCATAACTAGGCATAAGCACAACAATTAAAGAGCACATGATGGCACCAGTCAACAAGTCGAGGATGAGTGGCCATTCAGTCTCACCTAACATGTGCCCCACATACTTCAAAGGAGGACAGCTGCTCGGTGCACATGCCAAGTGGAACTCTATTGCCCGTCGAGGGTGTGCAACTAGACACACTGATGATGACGGGCAAGTAGCGACTGCAGTCCCAACAAGTCAGCGATCACCGTCCCACTCTATCGCATCGCTAGACGGCGGCCGTTGGTCTTGAAACTCGTCTGGTGAGCCGACCAATTAAGAATGTTGAATATAGAAAGAATTTTTTTATGAAGATAGAGATGTAGAAATATCTTTCAAAATGTTGATCCACCGTGATATGGGTGTACGCTCTCGTGGCTATTTGATTGTCATGGGTAAATCTAAATCGGCACTACTGAACTTTCACAACCCCAATCCCCTAGGTCGAGGTCGAGAAAAAACTCCACCCTATCTTTGCCTAAGGCCTATGTTATACTTTGGCGACGCTGTTGTCAGCGACGTCGGCGACAGTGCTACGCGAGCTGTTACGCAGCGTCGCTGACGCGTCGCTGAAGTATAACATAGGCCTAAGGGGGTCATCTCGGGTGCTGATCACGAATATGATATTCATTTTTGAAATTTCGGCCGGTTACGGTAACGGCACATGTGAACGCGATTCCATAATAGAATATGTATGCCCATTGCTCTTTGGGTTGAAGGACTTTGTAGAAACGGAACCCACTTTTCTACTATTTGGAAGGTGGAGACTCTCATAGTGGTATTCATTCTCGTCGCTCTCAAGGGAAGCCCATGAACTTCCCCCTAAGATTTTCAGGGAGACCTATACGGTCTTATAGGGTATCGGACGAAGATCACAGAACTGTGCTTCGTTTTTGCGACGGGTCACTGGGTGGTCCGAAAATTGAAAAAATGATACAGCTTCAGGGCGGGCTGATAAGACAAAAGTGATAGCTACAATAGCCCTGGCGTGCTCAGAACTTAACCTACGAAGAGTTTGGAGTTCAAACTAAAATACGATTATAGTAATATATATGATAACTAACGACGTTTCCTAGACGAAGGGGCAGGGTGCATTCAAGTGATTCATTCGCATCGATGGTAGCAGCGACTGGATGACCGAGTGGATTGCGATGCGGACTTTCGGAAGAGGGACAAGGGTTCGGACTTTTGGAAGGGTAGGGATTTGCTAGGTGGTCTGTTCCCATTTTTACAAAAGAAGAGTACATTTTGGCTTCGATAGGGTACCGTACTATTGGGTAGTGTTGAATAAGGGTGACGAAGTCATGACCACCGATTTCGCCCCTTCGCGTATGAGAATTATTTAAGCTGCTGACCACGAAGCTGTTATCTTTATTTAAATTTTCACTTTTCTTGTACTACTTTCCATCTCAAAGTCGAAGGTTGGAAAATAACATTGGAGGTGAACGCGACTCTACTAACGCATGTAGATCTAGTCACACATATCTACTGTAACCTACCGTAGTCGACCGAATTTTTAAAAATAGATGTCATATTCGTGATAAGCACCCCAAATAACCATGTGAGCAATGTTTGGACAAAATTTTTTCCCTCGACCTTTCCTCCACCTCTGAAGTCGTGAAGAGCAGCAGTGCCGGTTATTCTGCGTACACCCGTTTACTTACACATACCCATTGTAACCTTATACCTTCCATCGTTTTACCGAACATGGTTGCCAGATTGGTGATCTGCATTCCAAATAACTTTGGAGATGAATTTGGGACGAAATTTTTTTCCACCTCCAGAGTTAAGGAAGTGAGTGCAAGTACTCCTATCTGCAATGCCCCAACCTTTCTCCAGTAATTGTATACGCGAGTGGTGAGAACGAAACACACAGCAAGGCTCCCAATCACAGAAGGTGGATAAACTGTACTTGGTAACAGTTAGCTGAAATAATGAGTTTCAAGAAGAATAAAAAAGATAAGTGGAGAAATCCGAAGAACAATAGGCATTCTTGATGATGGGTCAGGTCAAGATGTCGATCATGTTGCAAATGAAGTGACAGCGAGAAACACTTTCGAAACCGATTGAGAACATTCCAAAGAGGTCATAAGGGGATAGCCTCTAACGGAACCTTCCTCAGCGAGGCAAGCATCCTGCTATATATCGTTTAACGGACGCGCGATATCGCTTCACATCACAAAACCAGCTTCTTCCAGATCTGACAACAGGTTGAAAGCGAGGTTGGGAAGCGAAGAAAGTACCCTAGGAAGCCAGAATGTAGTCTTCATTTGCAACAAGCCAACTAGCGACGCAGAAACCCAACCCCCATAATCGAACCCTCGACCACCTCCCGCAAGTCCGCCCCACTATCCACTCGGCCACCCAGCGGATGCCACCGCCGCTGCGAATGAATGGATCACTTGAATGTACCCTGCAGCTTCGTCCAGGAAATGTCGTAAATTATCATCCTACTCTAAATAAGAGAGAACGGTCGTTTATCTGTGTGTGAGTGAGTGTGTGCTTGTTTGCGCAGAAGTGCCGGAGGAGTGTATATTGGGAGGAAGTGTGGGGATGGGGGGGGGGGGGGGGGGGGAGGGGGGCGGGGGTTGTAGTTGTGCAACGTGCATAGCGACTCAGTAGACGTGCCGAACACGTCGCCAAACGCACCTGGAGATGCGGCGCTGGAAGAGTGTGTTGGGGGAAAGCCTGGGGACGGGGGTGTATTTGTGCATCGTGCCTGGCGACTCAGTAGACGTGCAGAACACGTAGTCGAACGTCTACTGAGTCGCCAGTCACGTTATACAACTACACAACTACAAACACCCCCCCCCCCCCCGTCTACTTATTGTTTCTTCGTTCAGATTTGGAGGCTGGGGTGCAGACTGTTCACAATGTAGATCCTATCCTAAGTGAGAACTGACGTTTGTCCGTCTGCCTATGTGTTTGTTTGTATGTAAGGGGTTGGAGGGGGGGGGGGGGTGGGGTTGTAGTTGTGCAACGTGCCTGGCGATTCAGTAGGCGTGCCGAACGCGTCGCTAAACGCGCCTGGAGATGAGGTGCTGGAGGAGTGTGTTGGGGAAAGGTGGGGGATGGGGGGGGGGTGTAGTTATGCAACGTGCCTGGCGACTCAGTAGACGTGCAGAACACGTTGCCCAACGGGAGAACGCCTATGATGAAACTACGGAGCAGGATTTTAAGTTTCACAAAAATTGATTCGGAACTCACAGCACGACCCGTCGCCTGCGCGACGCGGCAGTATACTAAAGGCCTTTCCGTAGGTTAGTGATATTGCACGGTCGCGCGAAGCGCGCAAGTGCGAGAGACGCCGCTAGGCGTATCGGAGCACTGGTTTTACTATAATCAAACTTGAGCTCCAAACCCTTTGTAGCTAAGTTCTGAGCACGACAGGGCTATTCCAGGTGTCACTTTTGCCTTATCAGCCCGCCCTGAAGTGATACCACTTTTCGCCATTTTTGGACCACCCAGTGGGCCGCCGCAAAAACAAAACACAATTCTGTAATCCTCGTCTGATGTTCTATTATACAAAAACGTATAGGTCACTTTGAGAATCTTTGGTGGAAGTTCATGGGCCTTCCTTGTCAGACAGACGTGCGTGTGCATGCGATCCCAAAGTAAACTCTGTGGGTCCCTAACTCCTTGGGTTCAAGGACTTTGCAAAAATGGTACCCAATTTCTTCTATGTGAAAAGTGGAGATTCTCATAGTGGTATTCATTTTTGCCGTTCAGACATCGACGCCTGATACAGTTCTCTAATGAGTCTCCCTTGCAACATGAGGACGTGCATTGTCGTGGAGGAGATCTTGTCTTGTTTCCCATAACGAGCTACTTCAACGCGATAGAACTGCATTCAGTTAAGCTCGCTAGTGACAGTAGTGTGTGCAGTTAGCAACTTCCAGTCAATGACTCCTTTGCAGTTCCACGAGACAATGAGGATGAAGTTCCGGTTTTGTCATGGCAATCCCTAGCTCGCTACGACTGAGCCACTGACGCGTCGCAGGTGACCAACTTCTCAGAACGAGAAGAATATCCGTCCGCCATATCTCCAGGTCTTCCCAAGACCACGCTGGCGGCCAACTATGGTGGTGTGTCGGCACTTGAGTTCCACTGCCAGCTCATGAATGCTACGTTGGGGATCTTCCTGAAACAGCTCTGAAAAGCTCTCCTCCTGCTAATGGTTTTCCAGGCCGCGGTCGGTTCTCGAGGTCAAGGTTCCCGTTTTTGAACAGTCGAAATCAAGCTTTTGCTGTTTTGCAGGATAAGGCAGAAAATTTCGTCTCGTTGTTTAGCATGAGCTTCTACGTAGAAGACCGAGATTTTGATGGCATCTCAGAAAAAGCGAAAAGACACCTACCGCCTTTATCCATGACCTCTTAATAGGGCGCATTGATTTGGCACGGCTGCCAACAGTCTGAATAGTTTACTATGAAATGTCATTTTGAAAAATGCAACGCTCTACAACAGAATATGAAGAAAAATGTGATTCAGCTAACACCAGGTAGACATTCTGTCTAATGCTTCTGGAATTTGCGCCTTTACAACCCTCAATATCCTACGTTCTTGCATAAACCTTAGCAGGATGTTGTCTAAAGACGCAATGCCTGCCTTAAGACCGTTCTCAAAGTACTTGTGCTGTAGCCCTAGGAAAGAAGGACCTATTATTTCTGCATCGTTTATCCTCTGCATAACGGGAAGGAATAAGATCAGAAATAAAAACCACTTCCACCCTTCGAGGGATATGGACCTCCACTACATCGTCAGTAGATGCTGCAATCCTGTTCTATTTATATTTTCTTAAAAAGTCATAGATAGAAGCAAAATCATGACTGTGATAGTTGTATATTAACGTTTTCCACAAACAATTCGCTTTAATATGCTTCTATATAATTCATACTTCATTTGGTGTGAGTAGCTTAACAACCAACTGCTCTTGGATAGCTTTGCAATCCAATATTATTTGTTAGTAACAATTCGGGTGACATAAAATTTAAACATTACCTTCTTTCGCAGCTTTGAAGACTTTTTACTGTGTTTCTTCTGTAATAGTGAAGCTGAATCAAAACTTATTTCCGAACTCGTACTTATACTTATACTTGCACCAAAGTGCTTCTGAAGCAGCAAATCAAATGAGATATGAATAAGATACAACTATGTAAATAAGGTAAATTTTCCAAGTCTATAGAGGCTTCCTCAATAAGTGGTTTTCGCATCACTCATTTTCGCATTCATTAAAACGTATGTGCCACCATGGAGTTTCATTTCGTTCTCACCAGTAAAACTTGCGTTCATGTTTTTTCAGCTTCTCTCTTTGACTGTTGGGACCCAATTTTGAGAGTTCTACTACTGTTTCGCTGTAAGCAGGAAAAATACTAGGAATCATGGATAGCATGGTCAGATGGAAGTTTGTAGTAGTCTCTACAGTGATTTACTCCATCTGTGTCGACGATAATATCGCAATGTATGAAGCATTAGCTTTCAGAGATCATCAAATTAAATTAACGTACACTAACTATGAAGAAAATCACTTGACTACTACCTTCTGCGGCCTGCTGGTTTTCTCCGCTTTCTTTTTCTGAAACAATATGACTTTGAGATCTTAGTACGTACTATAGAGTGCGCCGAAAATATATGCTCAAATTTACTCTATGGCGAAAACAATACAAAACAGAATGGGATCCTTTATTGATGGACGGTTATTAATATAAAGTACATTATACATTACGAAAATTATGGCGATGATTTAAAAAGAACATTATCCAGGTCTACCTCGGTCCATATGAACACTAGAACAGCTTCGCTTTTTGTAGTTGGAAGCACTCGTTAAGGTATTATCTAGCAGGTATTCGTTAGAGCAAAGGCGCCTCTACAGACGAGCAGTACAAAATAATTTGATGTCGCTCGGTCTTTCAAGAGCACTGCTCACATTAGTGAAGCTATATGGTTACCATAATGTCACCGTCGACTTAAAAATCGGAGGAAAGTGAGCGATTTTAAGATGACATGGTGTTCTGATAATCTCCTGCGCTTGTGGCAGCCGTGTTAAGGTTGCCTTTGCGTAGACTTTTTTTTTCATTTGTTGGCTCCATGGCCCGAAAGGCACGCGCATTATGACTAGAAGCAATAGAAGACGGTGGGGCGAGGAGACAACGACGGCCCCTAGCCGTTAAATTCAGTTGCCGCCAGAGCGCCAAGCGTCCAGGGACTCGGCGAGCACCCAAACGTCATCGCCTCGGTACCTCACCCTCGATCCGCCAGCCGCCTCGTGTTCACCGCTGTCCTCCTTGTATACGTGCGGTCTTGCTGCTGCCTCCCGAGTTATTGCTTTTTGTTGCAATAAATTGCTCCTACTTGAACCGTGATGCTGTACGGCGTCTATTGGAGTTATCCTAGGGCTCGGTGTACTTCACATTTAGGTTAAATACACATGATCGTCATCAAGGACGATACCTTGATGATAGCATTTTTTCATGTTTCTCATTCATGAACTTAAACAGGTTTTGCCCAATCTTCATTTTGTCGCTGTAAGTTCATTCAGACGTGAGAAGCTTTTCATTCAAGAAAGCAATATCACAGCGCCGCTTTTTTCTTCATTTTGTGTCCCTTCTCCATTGATGTTTCCATCATGATGGTGAGTGTGGGATGAGCAAGGCACACTTTACTCGAACAACGAAAGCTGTAGGGATTGCTTTTGGTGGCGTTTTAAAACTATTCCCTATCATTGTTTTGCGTTCCACAGCTTTTGTTCCGAAAAAATTCTGGCATGCGGTACCGGTTTGTGTTTGCTCAATTTCAAGTGCGATTGGATAAAAATTCTAAAACCTTTAATCCGTTTATGGAGGAGTCCCAGTTTTTCTAAACGCCTTCTTCGGTGCCACGCTTTGGGCAATAAGACAATCGTGTCCCCATTGCCGTAAGAACTAGCCACCCAGCAACAAGCGAGCGATAATTGCTGTAAGCGCAGCGGACAGCCTAGAACAATTCGCATCAATCAAAGAAGAAGAATTTGGAACGTATTTTTGATGCACGTTACTGGATGTACTGTAGAGAACTAAACCTGTAGGCTCAATCACTGTAAAACCGTCGCGTATATCTCCATGTCTGTTAGGGAGCGAAGTCGCCACTTCTCGCTTTTTGCCTGGCAGGACCGCGACACTATCGCGCTTCCGCCTAGCAAGCCTTCAATCCTTCTGGACTAACAGTAAGAAATCTACGCGTCTGGTAATTGAATAAAACGCCATTAACGATTGGCCCAACGGCTGCAAGTGCAAATCATTGTATGGCTCAGAGACTACTTAACCAAGGTGATATTGCGTGCCTTGGGTATTCTAAACAGCTTTTATTAACGTCATGCTTTAGTCTCTAATCTACTTTTATGTTTTTGTTCACTACACTGCCGTGTTGGTAAAACTAGCCAATCTTGAAGGTGTGAAATAAGCAATGCACGCTAAAACGAAACCATGTGGATTAGTTAGGTCTTCGTTTTGCTTCACTTCAGAATGATTACCTACTGCACCAGCTGTTCAATTGGAAACTGTTTTCTGGGGAGGGGGGGGGGGGGGGAGGAGGGAGCAGACATTGCTGCGGAAAACGCGAACACCCCAGGGCCGCAGTGCGCGCGACGAGATTGGACGAGTTGTCCAGATCTGCCACTGGAGTCGACGTGCACGGCGGTTGCCCTTCGATGTTCTGTGCCCTGTACAAGCATTTTGCTTAATAGGGGTTTCGAATTCCCATGGAACTTCAAGTTGAGAACGGCATCGTTAGAAAAAGCTCGGAATGCTGATTACGAACATGGGTATCAAAATTGCAAAGTGGAATTCCTAAGCGAGTTAAGGCCTGCCGAAGGTGGATGGCCTCATCACAGGCTGACAGTGCAACACAGCTGCCGCGAGAGCGGTGAGTTATCGGGGCTCCGTAAGGCATCTGGCATACCACCGAGTCCCTCGATTGTCGCTGCGCATTGCACAGCGATTGCAATCGCTGCAGCTGTGTCGGTAATTGGAAGGCGGGCGTGGCTGGGTCGGCGATTGGTCAGGTGAGGAATCCCGGTGTGATTCCCGCTCCGCTCAAATCGCTCCCGCGACAATCGCTGGAGCGACTCGGAGGTATGCCAGATGCCTAAGAAGGGCCCTCCAGCCGCGGCAGTGGCGCAGGGTAGTGCTTGTCGCGACTCGACGGTCGTAAGACCGGCAAGGAGGCGGGGCCTCCGGCAAGGAACTGCGAATGCGAAATGGACGCAGGATCAGCTTCGCACAGCAAGAGGTCAGGTCTGTAACACGACACAACTGAGAGGATGTTTTCGAAGTTCCGAGCTTCGTGGATGTTCGGGTGTCACAGCGCTGTAGCATTAGAAAAGTCGTCGAAAATCAGGTGGGTCGATAACTATGAGTTTCGAGACACCCTCTGAACAGTAAAAATTTGTGCAGTGCTAGTTACTTTTTTTAGTTATAAAGAAAGTCATAGCCTTATGTATGCACTGATATAAATTATATTTATTTTATAGTATTTGCTGATTATTCATCGGCTGGCCACTGTAAGCCATTGTATGGCCAAATACGCATTCATATCGCCTCCACGACATCCCGTAGAAGTATAATGCGCTGGCGCATCCCAAAAGAGAGTGAGTAACGTCGTCCTTTATCCTTTATTGCTGATTGATAACAGAATAACAGTTATAGCAAGTAATAGAGTAATAAATTCTCGTAACACGGGGCTTGACCGCCCTCAGCAGGATGCATTACAACCAAGACTAACCTTCGCTTCACATTTTTGTGGTAGGACGTTTTCGACTTTCAGTATCTGCACCTCGGCATCGTTGAAAACAATATTTTCAAAGGCTACTGCATAGAAGACGGCGTTAGGCCTCGTGCACACTTCCTGTCGCCGCGATGGAACCGCGGCGATGGGTCTCGCAGAGTGACGCGAAAGAATTTGAACTTCTCAGTGCTCGTCGTATCGCTGATCGCTCTGCAAGGGAGCGCGACGCCGATCGGTCCAGGACAAACGCTAAACACCGCGCGCGGAGCGAAAAAGTATAGGCCCGTGCACACTTCTGCGACACCGTGGCGCGGCAAGTGGGGCGACGGCCACCTCCGCGAAATCCGGCGGTCGCGGCGCGGGCGCGTTTAGAGCACAGTTTTAGGCAACGGGATCGACGTCCCCGTGGATGCCGCGCCCCGAGGAATGGTTTGAACCATTGCAGCCTGCGCACTCAGCGCGGCGTCGCCTGCGATAGCCGCCGCGACAGTCGCAAGAGTGTGCATGCCCCTCCCTGCGGCACATGTCACAGTGTCACGCCGCAGCCGTCGCGGCCCTATGTTTCAACATGGTCGCGCCGCGCTGTCGCAGAAGTGTGCATGGGCCTTATGCCATGCCCGCGATTGGCGCGGGAAGCCATCGCGCATGCCGACTGCCACTGTTGCGGCGGCAGCGGCGAAGTTTCCTTTGACTATTCAGCTGCATGCGGCGGAATGGCCATGAACTGAGCGGCGCGGTGGCATCGCGGCGATGGAAGTATGCCCCTGGCCTTAACCAATCACCACTTAGGTTGCGCCACGCATTATACTCCTACGAGAACAAGTACTGAAGGCACCTTGAACTCGGGGGCCTGTACAATGACTTGCGGTGGTCAGCCAAAGAACAAATAAATGTTTTATCCTTCCCAAGCAATTTTGCTACCAATTCTCAGAGGAATGAAAGGCTCGGTTGGACTTGGAGATCGGAACCAGAAACCTGGAATTGGGTGCGCACAGGAGCATACTCCTCCTTCAACTGCGCTACCAAAAGCCCATCTATTGATTAGTTGCAACATTTGCTAAACTCCAACAACATCATAGCTATGAACTAACCTTGTGTTGTCTTTCCTTCCCTGCTGTATGTACAGAAATCTTAAAATATAATGTTATAGGTGACTTTCGACACTTATGGATAGATCAATGAGCATTTCACACCGCTCACCTCCCTCTGTTCAGCGCTCGTGCCTATGTCAACGATTTCATTCAAATTTGAGTCGAATTCAATGTGGTTTAAAATATTTTTCGAATCATCAGACGCAACGTGACGCTAAATACATCACCTCGAAATGGGTTGAACAGCTCTTGCGTGATATAAGAATTATCTTCCGTGCATAGGATAGAATCATGCACAGAAATGTTTTCATTTTATAGGGTGCGTAGAAATGTTGAGGCACCTTGTTTTGTTCTACTGCAGCTTTTTTTGTTTTCAAGTTTTTTATGTGTTACTCTTGTTGCCGCCCGTATTGTGTTCAAAGAAAAAAAAACCTAAAAAACTGAATACCGTGGTCGTTACGGTGGTACTTTCTTGGCTGTTACTAAAAGAAATGAATACATCATTAGCAATGAAGTTAGACGAGCTCCGTAACACTCAAAAAAGAAAAGTAAAAAGTAAAAAAGTGAATACCTAAGAGCCTTAGAGGAATTTTTTACAAGTTGAGCACGATAACATTCAATTCCAAAGGTGTCCGGCTCTTTCGGACGACAAAAACGGACAAAGGCGCGTACATAGGTGTAAGCAGCTGCTTACACGAGCGCAGCTTAAACAAGAATTCTGCCCTTCCTGATTTACTTTTTTCGGGCAGCTTCGCTTCTTCCAACAGAAGTCATCAGTCGCAGAAGACTACTCTGGTCAAAGCATGGGACGAAATCGACGTCGAGTACTTGCGGCGCGCCGCCGATGCGTTTCTCTCGTCGTTGTTTCCGTCCTCACAGTAAAGAGGTCCACATGGATTACAAGTAATTCTACGGTGTTCATACCATACACAATTCAACTAATCCCTGGATCACATTGTTAGACAGGACGAGGTTGGACCAAAACCAAGGGGTCCCATCGAAAGGGCGGCGTATGTAAGCCGTTTTTTTGGGCTTAGCTAGGGCAAATCCTGACGAAATTACAACCTTCACTGTAGATCGCTCAAGTTTACGAAACATTGAGCGGGCAACGCGTCAGGGTATGGATGAAGATCCATTGCCGAGCGCCGGGGATCAGAATACGTGCCGAAGACGTTGTTCAGCGTGCATCGGGATTCAGAAGGCATGCTAAAGACATCGTCCAACGTGCTTAAGGATTCGGAAGAGTAAGAGGGACCAGTACAGGGGATACTTGAAGGAATGGAGGAGGAGACGGGACACTAAGAGGGAAAAGTGTTTTCTCTCAGTATCCTCGCGTACGTAGAGATTCAGAAGACGTGCCGCAGGCTAGACATTGGCAGCATGCGTTGGATTTCCAGATAAGACTTCGTTTTTTTTTTAAAGACTTCGTGCAACGAGCATACGCGTGCTTGACTCTCCGCTTCGAATTGGGACTCTCACGGTCTGTTTTGCAGCGCGTGTAGGACGGGTACTTTGCGAAATAAATCGCGTACATGCGATGGAGGTAAACAGACTTCAATTTAAGCAGTTGTAAAGTTTTCCTGCCCTATTGCATCCTGCTATAAGCTATACTATACTATATAGTAAAGCTTTTTCTTTATTGAATTGAAAGTAAGGCCTAAAGAAGAAACGAAGATTATAAGGGGTTGTATTCCAGGGCCATGGGGACGAAGCCTACAATCACACTTTGACGGCTGAGAGGCTGCTGAATGTATCCTTGTTCACATTTTGGTTGGAAATATGTTAAGTCTTACTGCGCATTGCTATTTTCGCAATCACCGTTTTTTGGTGAATAACTTTTGCGCATACTTGACTACTGATTTCTCAAGTAAAAAGCTTAGTTCGTAGTTCGTAGTTTGTTTTATTTAACGCTATGTTGCTGCCACTACTGAGGTTATCTCTCTACCACTATATAAATGAGTCAGCGGTCGATGAGAGTGATCTAACCTAGGTGAGATACGCCGCACCTTCAGCGCGGGCAAAATTTGTCACTGAACGTGAGATGTTTCTGCAGCAGGGGAAGCGCAGCTCTTTACTGCTTAACACAGCAGCACCTACGTGCGTTTCTGAGCGTCCAGATTCAGAAGGCGACTTCCTGCCATTAACATGAGAAGACCACTAAAGGGGTGAGAGTAGGAGGGGACTTCGAGGGTGGAGAACGGAGAGCGATCAGGTGGAAGCGACCTGGAGGAGGCGTCGGGATGGGGGAGGGGCGATAGGGGAAAGTGAAGCAGGTCAGGAGGTTGCACCAAGAAGGGTTTAGGCAATAAGGAGGGATCAGTAGGGAGTTAGCAATAGCGAGGGGGGGGGGCAGCAAGGAGGATCAGCAGGGGATCTATTGCCAGTAAGGGAGACCGGATTCAGAAGATGTGACAGCGATTTCGCGCAATGGTCGTTCGCTTGCCGTCGTCGTGTCGTGAGGGTAGAGTAGTAAGGAGGATTCCGAGGGGAGGGGGGGGGGGGAGGAAACTACCTGGAAGAAGGGACCTGGAGGCAGGACCAGGACGGCGAACCAGCAAGAAGAGACCAGTAGGGGTCAATAGTGGGAACAAAGAAGTGGGCCGAGAGTTGGGACCAGGAAGGTGGGGGCTAAAGTAGGGAAGGGAAGACCAGTAAAATACCAGCAATTAGATCCGGTAAGAAAAAACGAGTGACGGGGAACCTGGCTTCGGAAAACATGTCAACGAAATCTGGAAACGCTAGCTTTTGAACATGAGAACGATTGCGGAGGAGCAACCTGAGGGACAGAAGTACTGCGCAGCACAAACCACTTTACTGGCCGTTCCGGAGAGATTGTCTATGATGAAGGTACCGAAGTGGTGAACGGCTTGATGCCGATGAAGTACGCACCAGCTACTAAATATTAGTGAATTTTATGTTTTACAAAAACTGCTTTCCATAGGTCAGTGATGCTACAAAGTCGCGCAAGTGCGAGTCACGCCGTTAGGCGTGTCGGAGCACTTGTAAACTCATATTTTACAACCAAGACTTCAACCTCAGAAGTTAGTCGACCCAGCAATATAGGCAGAATGCTTGTTTCTCTACAACACTACTGCTTGATCCACCACAAAACAAGTTTTTATACATGATATTGTGGCGATTTTAATACCCGCGCAACGTTACACTGAAGGACAACAGCTTCTCATGACTTCTTTTAAAACCAGCAATCTTTGAACATTACAGCAACCAACCTATGATATAAGCCAGAATATTTTGTGTACAGCAAGGAAATATGGTGACATCCAAGAAAGAGATCAATAATGTGTTTTGGTTGAACCAGGGATTCATCATCTACTCCCCGTTTTCAATCAATCTTTGATATTTTTGCCTGCCAAGACCTCTCCTCTCTCCAATTCTCTGCCTACTTGCTACTTCTAAAGAACAAGAGTTTGAGAAACTTACCACCTCTCCTTTAATACCGGGATCTAAAATCAGTGCACCGCAATACTTGAAGTGGTCCTTCGAAATATCTCCGCACTTTATTGGTTTTGGTCGATGATTCTTAATGCAGAGATACACATTTTTGTGAGTTAAAGAAGCTTGGGCAGTTACAGATATGTCCCAAACAAAATCCTATTCTCAGTGCGCGCGTGAAACATTTACTGCACCGCAATTTCTTCCCTCACTTTTGTACAGGATTGTTTAGTTCTTTCAATGTGGATGAACTTACAAGCGCCTCCATTTCTATCGATGCTTCTGAAAGACTTTCGCTTTAAAATGGAACTTTTCAAAGCCAACCTATTATACAATATTTATCTGAGAATTTCTACGTGTGAAGTTCATTATCGAAGGCTGTTCTGATACCCCTATTTGCTCTATTTGCTCTATTTTCTCTTGCTTTATTGCTCAAACACGATCACAGAAAAAACAAAATTAAGCATTTCTCTATCTAGTTAAGCATTCCAAGTCCAAAGCATTGTAATTTGCTTTTGAAGCTATTTTTGTGCTCCTTGATCTCTTACAGGTTCTATATCAGTAGAAACATGATATTTGAGTTCTTAGTCATACCTTGCTTTCTCCGTTTCCATGCTCTTACACCTTGAATTATAAGGATAAATAATATCAGAAGCAACACCAAGGCAAAAGCTGCCATAATTATAAAGCTAAAAGAGGTACCTGTTTATAATTTTTCGTCATTCAAAAATGTGCAAAAACCTAACGCGTGAGGAAGAAGCGGTCTTCGACGAGGTTGCTCAGGTTCTATGGACAATGCCGGTTGAGCTTACATCGCTAATTAGTCAAAAGAGATATGAGTGGTGAATGTTTTTGTCATGTTTGTTAGCAAATGCAGCAATGACGATGTAAAAATTAAAAATTAAAAAAATAATGTCTGTGAAACCTACAATATCAGCGTCGATGGTCCAGCATTTGTATCTTTTTCTTTTCCTTGATATATAATGCCGTCCCTCTTGTTCCTGTTCCTACTGACAAACATTAAGCCAGTTTTTTCTTCCAATGCTTGATTTGATGAGGATGGTGATACTTGTTTACTGGATACAGTCAACGTTTCCTTAGAACTTGATCGACTGCTGTCAGCTGTAAGGTTTGAACGAGTAGAAAAGTCTTCGAGCTTATCTTCGGGTTTTTGGGTTCGGGTCCACGATTCTAATGTGGTATTTGTGCCTTTCCTTCGACTTCTTCTGTGTTGTTTATGATGAAAACTTCTTTTTGAAGCAGGTGAGTTTAAGTATGAATTCGCATTCCTGTTGTTGGCTGAAAGCACGCACTATGCAGAACTAAAATGGCTAGAGCAAACGATCTGATCAGATCATTCATGATGAGAACGATATGAGAAAAAACTTGGGGAAAAAACTTTGGCGCTATCCTAACCGGGGTCATCGTTCCTTCACCTTATTCGTGTTCAATTTAGCCGTCATACTCCGCGCTCGGAAAGTAACGACTAGAACGAAAACCTAGACAAGAGCACTGGGTTATTACGAAAAGAAATAAAGGACTACGATAGTAAATCAGTGACTGAGATTCGCCACGCATTCTACGACTGGATATTGCCAATAGAATGCGTACATGCCATCGAGACTGCGGTGACCAATCTGTGGACAAGCCAGTAGTATTGATTAACCCTGGAGGGAAGGAAGGGTTGGTTGGCCTGGGCGGTACCCGAAATAAGAGCCCCGAGAGAAATAAGAGACTTTGGCCTCTCGTGAGAGCATGCGCCTCCTCCTACTGCGTTGTCCTGCTCCTTATGAAAACTGATGACAGGGATGAGCCAATTCATATCGTCTACTACTGTCTTTAGTAAACCGCTTGTAGCACTTATCGTTCTTATTGAATTATAGGTTGTGTTGCTTTCTACGTTTTCATTTTCGTTAGGGTTATAGAAAATTTGTGCAGAACTGTGATACAAATATGAAGTTGCTGAGCTTTTTCATTCCGCCCGTTCTTATATATCAGCTTTTCATATTTTACAGTGTTACTAATGACGCTAGGGCGCGTGTGGCGCAGTTGGATGAGCGAAGGCTGTCGCGTGCACCGATACCAAGCTTTATATTCGTATTTCCCAACCAAGCCAACACGTTTTCCATTCCTTCGGGGTCCGTGAATGGGTACCAGGCTTGTCTAGGAAGTATCAAGCGCTAAGTTGTCCATTGGCTGGCCACCACAAGTCGTTGTATAGGCAAAATACACAATCAAATCGCCTCCCCGACATCCCGTGAAGGTAGAATGCGTGTCGCACCACAGAAGAATTGGGTAACGCTGCCTGTTCTGCTTTTCCATCCTTTACTACTGTTGCTAATTGTTTTTATACACGATTACCGTGCAGTCAGTCTTCCACTCTGTTCGATGCCTGCGTCAGCATGTGCAGTAGAGGCTCCTTCTTGAGAATGCTTGGTAAGGTTCTCGTTTATCCACTCATACTTGCGAACTGAGAAGCGAGCGTCAGTTTTTCTCTCAAAAATTTATTCGGTAGCTGTGGTGCACGCTATTGGCACTTCTTTTGTAGTTGTTTCCTAGTTGATCGTATTTTTTGACCTCGTTGTCTCCTCGATTTCAGTACAAGCAAGCACTTGGTTGTAAACTGTCAAGCTACTGATTCAGCAATTAATGAATGAAATGATGAAGAAATTCTTTGACCAAACCCTATTCTTTAGGACGCGACATGTACTCCACTTCCATAGGATATCGTGGAGGTAATTTGGATACGTATTTCTTTCATTCCATTAAACTTATGGTGGCCAGCTGATTAACAGTGTTTTATCCTTTTCAGATGAGTCTAGTGCCAATTCACCGACCAAGGAAAAATGGAAGGTTTAGTTGTTCTAGACAGGCAACCCAAAACAAGAACCTGAAATCGGGTGCACGCGACAGCCGACGCGTCGCTGACTGCGCCACCTTACGCAACGTGAGCAATTAATCATAAATTATAAAAGCACTTCACGACGAGGCTCTCTAATAAAACTGCTGCGAATGTCGGAGCAATCAAATAGGGGCCAATGGTCACGGACAGACTAACTTAATATTTAGATGTGTGATTTTTGATATTTTCGTCGTCTATGGAGGCGGGCTACTCTCCGACATTTTACGAATCAGTGCCATGAATCACTGGACAACAACGTTGTTTGTGATAAGGCTATCAATGAAACCGCTGAGAGTTTAGCTGCAGTAGATCTCCTAATGGTTTTCAAACCATATGCAAATCTGAATGCACCCGCTCGTGAGATTTTAATTTTGCCTTTTAACTCGCTCAATGACCGGAATTCACCGCCTTGTTCCACTATGTCTTTACAGAATCCGACTAATCACTGCGTGACGCATCGCGCTTAGCAAGACCGCCTTGAAGGTAAGAGAGAGTGATCCACTTGCTAAGCAAATGGAATGTATAGCGCTGTCGCTACTCCCAAGACGTGCATATCTGTTACAAAGATGCTCTGCTGCGAAAAACCCCTACCGCCAGACGGGACTCGAACCCTCACTTCTGCCTGCCGGATAGAATTCTTCGCCATCGGAGCTGCTTGATCGAATCAACAACCACATCTCGTGGGACCAATCAGCACTCGCACGTGGATCAGGTTTAGACGGAAGCCAACATCAGCATAAAACCATCTAAGTCGATGTAGATGGATATCATTCAAGTCGTTTTCCTTAAGCCTCAATTTGCTGTTACTAAGGTTGTAAGCTGTAAGATGTTTTGTTGCGAACTCTATCGAGCAGTACAATACGCTGGTGGTTTAATAACGGATAACAGTTTACACCCTCAATAGCAAACATTTAGGGCTTACAGAAAATGAGTCGATGTGCATATTTGTGAAGGCGCAATGTTCTTTAGGGAAAGAGCATCTTTTAGTCTCCTGCCAAGCAGGTAAACGCTACTTTGGGGCCTTCAATAGTAAAATATGAACCCAAGGAATAAAAAGAAAGTGCTATGGCCTTGTTGGCCAAAAATTCTTGGCCAAGCCTTGAGCAGTCTTACCAGGATACTATCTCAACGGTAGGTCGGAACGGCGCAAGTGTTGTATATGGGCAGAACCGCCTCTCTCTGAGTTGTAACAAACTGCAGGTATCTCAACCCCAATACAACTCTGCGCAGAGTTAGGGGCTACGGAAGTCGCGGATTGGCGCCCTGTTGATTCACGTGCTCCACAGCTGACAGGCGCGCGCGGGATGAGGGCTCGTATCGCAACGAAGCGCAGTGCTCAGGTGGCATAGTAGGGAAGAGCTCGGGCTCGTAAACGCGGGGTCGGGGGTTTGGATCCTGCAGACTGGGTTCGTTTTGCACTTTTGCAAAATCCATGTTTATCATGTAGGTAATCCACCTAGGGGTATTATAGTGTGTTATAGAGCATGTTTACATATAACATATGCTTCAAACTACAGATTAGCTAAAATGTTCACTTCTGTGTGTCACTTATTTTAAGCCTATTTGTGTGAAGCTATAGTTATGTAACGATAGATATTTGGTGGCACTAGTAAAAAGTTCCGACTCCACCGACAAGACTTCGGTCAAAAAAAAAAAATTCGCTGAAACTTTTTCTAGGGGGGTTATTTGTGGTGCTGATCACGAATCTGACATCCGTTTTTCACGATTCGGTCGGAGACCACCCATACCGTTAACAAGGGTGGTCGAGGCAGGGTCACTGATTTCGCTGAAACTTTGTCTGGGGGGGGGGGTTATTTGGGGTGCTGATCACGAATCTGACATTCGTTTTTCACGATTCTGTTTCTACCTGCCGTCATCGGCAGAAACTTTAAGAATGTAATCCTGTGCCTTCCTGTATCTATATTATTCAGCCGAATCGTGAAAAACGGATGTCAGATTCGTGATCAGCACCCCAAATAACCCCCCCCCCCCCCAGACAAAGTTTCAGCGAAAAATATCTTGACCGAAGTCTTTCGGTGGATCGGAACTTTTAACTGGTGCCACAAAATATCTACCGTTACATAACTACAGCTTCACACAAAATATTCTTAAAATAATTGACACAGAGAAGTGAAAATTTTAGCTAATCTGTAGTTTGAAGCATATGTTATATGTAAACATGCTCTATAACACACTATAGTGCCCCTAGGTGGATTAGCTATATGATAAACATGGATTTTGCAAAAGTGCAAAACAAACGCAGTCTGCGGGATCCAAACCCCGACCCCTCCCTCACGCGCCCGAGCGCTTCCCTACTACGCCACCTGCGCACTGCGCTGGGTCGCGATACGAGCCCTCATCCCGCGCGCGCCCGTCAGCTGTGGAGCACGTGAATCAACAGGGCGCCAACCCGCTACTTCCGTCGCCCCTAACTCTGCGCAGAGTTGTATTGGGGTCGAGATACCTGCAGTTGGTTACTACCCAGAGAGAGGCGGTTCTGCCCATATACAACACTTGCGCCGTTGCGACCTACCGTTGAGATAGTATCCTGGTTAGAGGTGGATCAACCTTAATAATGAGGTCATCGCGAGGTGTTTTATTATGCCGATGAAAAAATAATTCCATGCTGAAGCAACTGTTTTGAAACGCCATGACGAGCTCTATAGGAAAGCTTTTCAATTGAAATGACTTCAACCAAGAGAGTCACACTTCTGTCAATGACAAACCAATTAATATATTCCTGCAGCTTAAAATTCTGGAATTCTGAGGTCGACGAAATCGTCGAATGCTTTTCTTGCATCGTCCTGGTTTCGGAAGCATATCTCCTGCATGAAAATGTTAAGGTGCTTGAAAAAGTGATAGAATGAGTTCGCTCTTGTACGCGCTAGTACCTCGCTTAAGCCCTTAGTCAGACAGACGGTCTGAGCTACCGCTCAGTACCGCGCACCCAGCTCAAGAATGCCGCGTGTCCCGGGCGCTCGCCTCTTATGGCCGATGGCGCGGGGAAGCCACGCCTCCCTGATTGGCGGGGAGAGACCACGCCTCCCTGCGGCAGACTGGCGTGCTCGGCCGCTGCGCACCGGAAACACGGCCAGGCACACACAAAACAATCAATACAACACATTGACTACGAGATCTACAACCTAGAAGCAATTCAAAACAACTACAAAATATAGCTAGTAAACACTATATCACAACAACAACTACACATGTGACTACTAACAGCACACTATCACGATCAATACTTAACAATAGTCTGTTGGAAGGTCTGGCGTATATGGATGATGGTCCAAAGGTTCGTATTTCAATCAGCTTTTTTGCTGTCATCAATGAAACGAGTGGTCGTGCATTTTCGCAGAGTAAGATTACACATTTTCTGCTGAACCATGTAAATAGTTCGATGCAGTCTTAGGTGCATTTTGTTGAGTTTCTCACAGTTCTTCTTCGCTATGATGGCTTAGTGCGGAGCCTGAAAGCTATGATCGATCAAACTGGCTGCAGGTCACCAGACAGTCACCATGACCTCTCTTTGATGCAATTTTGGCATTGCGAAATGCTTCAGAGTTTCGACATGTTCCTCCCATTGACCTGAACTTCGTCGATTGTCGAAAAAATATTCGCCTTTGTTGCGCAAAAGAAGAGGCGAAAAACTTCGAGACGATGGGATTGCTGATGTTCTGTCAACTCGTGCGGCAGCCAATTATCGAGTTTTTTTACCCTTCCAATCAGCAAATGCCATGCAACGGTTGTGTGGTCAACTTTTAGATCTACAGCAGGTTCTCCCGTGGATGTTATTGGATTGCGATCTAACATTACCTTCAACTCATCTTTGTCGACCTCCCACAGCAGATTGTTTCCCTACCATCCTTCGATACTGAGGTATCCAGCTAGGAATTCCTCGAACCGTCTACGCGTGGCATGTTCAGATGTGGAGTTCTCACTTCATTAGTTTATGCCAGTTCAAGTTGTTTCCGTTGCACAACGGTCGCGTTTGGACTCGTGAAGCAAAGCAATGCGAATTCCAATTTCTGACACCATCTTCACAAGCTATCCGGAATCAGCGAAGGGATGAAAACGGCGACAACTCCTTCATGCGATAGCATAAATATGTTGCTTTCCAATAATGCATAATGCGACTGCATTCGTTCAAGATTTCGTTTAATTGTCAGTGTTGAAGCATAGCAACTAAATAAAGGCAGGTGTTTTTGCACAAGTACATGGTGGTTTTTTTCGTTTTTCATCCGCGTACATGTTATCACCACTTTTGCAGCTCATTTCTCATAACTGTCTTTGTTGTTCACGATGTCTTTTTGCCACTTGCTTAAAAGTCGTTCACGATTACTTTCTCCAAGATTATTTTGTTTATTCAGAAACATTTTTGCTAAAAATGTTTTGATATGCATTTATTCAAGATTTTCACTCACTTGGGAGCCCACATGTCGAACTCCAGCCTAATGCCCTTTGCAATGGGCATTTTTCATTGCCGTTAGTAAAATAAATCAAACTGCTTATTGGAGAAACCTATGTTTGGAGAGGAGGCAGCTACATCAATCCTTGTGCGCCAACCCCTCCCCCAACCCCACCACAACTTCCCGAGATTAACCCGAGATTAACACGATTCAGAATATGAATATGACGCTACAAGTTAAGGGATTTAAGTAGGGAAATGCATCAGATGGCGGGCGGGTGCAATCATAGTTGGAGGAGGCCACTTAGTGATGTCATAGAAGATGAACGGGTACTAGTTGGTGATGGCCACTTTTAAACGACCTCATAAGGACTGAATGTGTTCAACATTACCCAATAAATAAATAAATAAATATTGAATACATTCAGGTCATAGAAAGGAACAACACTAAAGAAAGCAAAATATAATGCACAAAACACCAGATTATATATAAAAATTTGACTACGTCAAAACGTTTCAAATTATTATCACGTGAATCGATTGTCATGTTTGTAGCCACGGAGTGATACCGTAATCTTCTTCTTCAACGTTTGTCCCGTTCTTCGCGGGGTCCGCTCTTTTGGTGTCGTGACGTCACCTTTCTCGATCCTGCGCTTGATCAGGGTGGACGCCAGTTGCTTTCATGTCCATGTGTAAAGTATCGGAGCAACGCTGCTTCGGACGTCTTCTAGGCCGCCTTCCTGACACTATCAACTCAAGGCCTATCTTGCGGACGCTTTCTTCTTTCCCACGCAGAACGTGGACGCACCATCGTAAGCGAGCTTCGCGCATATTGTCCGCTGTCGGCGCGACACCGAACTTCTGCCGAATGACATCGTTTCGGATGCGGTCCAGGCGCGTGACTCCAGCCGTCCAGCGCAGCATCTTCGTCTCCATGACGCTGAGGGGCGCTTCAACTTCCTTAGTCGCAGACCAACACTCAGCGCCGTACATGGCTACTGGCCGCACGACTACTCTGTAGATCTTCGACTTCAGGTGCACTGCTATCTTCCTACCACAGAGCACGCCAGTCAGCGAACGCCACTTGGACCAAGCTGCACTCACGCGTGTGTTCATTCCAATCATTAGACCGCCGTCAGACGCTATTGCTGATCCCAGGTATTTAAACACCGAACTGCGTGCAAGCTCCGTGCCGTTAATCTTAGTGGAGCCGGACTCGTTTACGTCAGTCGTTAGGTACTCGGTCTTGTTGACGTTCAATTTGAGTCCGAACATCGCCAGGCGGTCGCACCAAGCTTGCACTTGCCGCTCGAGATCATCTTTATCTTCGCAGGCGGGCATCACGTCATCAACATAGAGCAACGTCCATGGGACAGGCTTCTCTCGTAATGGCATTCATGACGACAACAAAGAGGAGTGGATAAAGCGCAGAACCCTGATGCATCCCAACAGAGATGAGAAACCGTTGGGGAAAAACTGAGGTTCCAGCTGCAGCTTTCACTCTACTTTTGGGTAAGAGTAGAGCATCCGCACCCACTCTATGAGTTCCTCAGGTACTTTGTGTTGTCGTAAGGAATACCATATAACTCCACGCGGTACGTGGTCGAAGGCCTTCTCCAAGTCGAGAAAGGCTATATGCACCGGTTTCGGTTTATATGCTATACGCGCCTCCCGAGTCCTGGCGGAGCTTCTCCGCCAGGAGTCGGGAGGCGCCTACAGCATATAATGGTCCCACAACCAGACACAAAACCGCACTGATTGCCGGATAGCTTGACGATTTCACAAATTCATCTATCGAGGATCCGCTCGAAGATATTCATGCTGTGCGAAAGAAAGCGAATGACGGCAATTGGAGCTTCTTCTTCCAAATCGGAATTGTCGTACTGTTGTGGCAACACTCCGGTACTTTCCTCTCCTTTACTTCCTGGTTGAGGAACTCAGCCAACCACTCAGCAGGACACAAGAGCTTCGACTTCCAAGCATCGGCTGCCAGATCATCCGGTCCTTTGCTTTACATGGCTTTATTTTCTTCGGAGCCGCTTCTGTTTCCTCCACAGTGATCTTGTGAACGGGAAAGTGAACAGAACCCACAGAAGGGATGGCCGGGTGAGGAAATTCCTTAGTGGAAATTTCCTCAAAGTAATCACGCCATCGTTTCAGCGCCTTTTTGCGGTCTGTCAGAGGATGGCCGCTCTGATCATCAATGCCAAAGAACCTTTCATTATCCTCGGTTTGGCGATGGCGGGTCTTAGCAAGTCGGTACAGATACCGCTCACCATCGCGCAACTCGAGCTTTCGGTAGACATCACCATAATTAGTGGCTTTCGTAACAGCCACGGCTTTCTTTGCAGCCTTCTTCGCCTCCTGATACTTCTGCCAGTTGTCAGCTGTTTTATCGCCGAGAAACACGACACAGCGACTTCTTCTCTCGAATCTTCGCGTTCACATTGTCCGTAAACAGCTTGTCGATTTGGCGTCGCCCAGGTTATTTATTTATTTATTTATTTGAACGTGGATAACCACGTAGGTAAGAAGAAACAAACAGGAACAAAAATAGTTACAAACCAACAAAGGGCATAGTAAATGGAGTCATAGGTTTCAGTTCTACAAACAAGCACAGAAATCAAAAGTCTAGAAAGGCAGCAAACAATTAGGAATCCTCTTGGAAATACCGCTCAACTTCTGTTCTGAACTTCCTTATAGTGCTAGGTAGAGTAATATTCCTGGAGAACTTCAAGAATTCGCTGCCAGCACGATAAGTGAAAAAAAACTGCACTGGTATTACATTTTGCTCTAGGAACAATTATTTTCCACTGCCCACTCCTAGTGTTAGATGGAGAGACAGAGTAAAATTCCTGGAGGGAAAGGTTAATCATACCATTCATCATCTTGTAAATCATGATTAAGTCGTTTCTTTTCCTGCGAAACGAAAGGGTACGCAGACTGATGATTTTGTTCCGAGTGGATGCTGAAGGGATGGTGGTGTGATCAAAACCATGAAGTCTTATCCAAAGCTTTCTTGTGAAGCTATTTTGAACAGATTCTAGCCTGGTGATTTCTTTTTTGCGCTTAGGACTGAATACAGTCGTGCCACACTCTAATATCGGTCTAACATATGTCTTATAGGCGAACACTAAATGTGTAGGAGATTTAGTGCGTAGAGATTTGAATATAGAGTGGAAACACGGTCTGCTTTTTTCGCTATAATTTCACAATGTTCCCGGAATGAAAGATTGGTGTCAAATACAATTCCTAAGTCACGTATGGTAGTTGGGCTACCAGCTGCATCCCATTAAGGTGATAACTCCTTCCATTAATCTGCTGCCCAAGGTGAAACACTTGGGATTTTTGTCCTGATAGAGGAAGGCTCCATTTCGCTGACCAATCTGCAATAGTGTTTATTGCCGATTGAAGAGCAACATGGTCTTCCTCGCCGGAGACCTCATAAATTTTTATGTCGTCTACAAACATTTTGCAGGCAACACTAGCGACTAATCTGGGTGGGAATTTCCGCAGTATAGATAGTGAAGAGAACCGGCGACAAAACGCCTCCCTGAGGAACACCACTAGTTACTGGAAAAGTTTCTGAGAATGATTCATTTACTCGTACTTGAAATATCGAATACAAAATGTTTTATCCACTTGGTGATTCTGAGATGGACTCCTAAATCCGCAAGTTTGGTTATCAGTTTGTTTAAAGGAACCTTATCGAATGCTTTCATGATGTCAAAGCAAATGACGTCAACGTTGACTTTCTGATCGATGGCTTGAGTCCATTCGTTCAACGCTGACAACGTCAAGGTTTCTGTGGATCTCCCTGCACGAAACCCATACTGTTCATTGGGAATTAGAGTATTCGAATCTAGGTAGGACACAAGAGCAGATTTCAACTTTTTCTCAAACACTCTCGCAAATACAGAAGTGATACTGACTGGTCGCTAATTGGAAGCTAAATGATAAGGCGCTTTCTTAGGAATCGGTGTAACAAATGCGTGTTTCCATCGAATCGGTACTTCTCTTTGCATGTAACTAGCGTTAAATATATGTTCAAGGGGTACGAAATTGCGATGGCAACTTTCCGGATGAAATATGATGTTATTTCATCTGGAGTAATGGTATATGAGCTAGGTAAAGCACACAATGCGTTGTAGATCTCTTCTTTATAAAGCCAGACCGTGTCTTCTATACTGGGAGAAGTAACAACAACGGGAGGAGAATCGATAGAAGCCGTGCAATCCGAAAAAGACTTCCGAAACTGCTCAGCTAGCATGGTGGCCTTCTCAAAGTCCGTTATTGCTGAGTCTCCTGTATTGTCTTTTAAGGAGGGTATTCTCTCAGGACGCTTTAGTACGGCATTTAACATTTTATAAAGTGATGTTCGCTTAGAACCATCAAGAATTCTTCTTTCAACATACCTATTATACCTATCCAAACGTCGATCAAAATCATCTTTAAACTTTTTGAAACGATGGAAGTGATGTAATGATGGGTGTTGTTGGTACATCAGCAACGCTTTTTTTTTTAGCTCAAAAAGCCTGACCAGATGGGGAGGAAGGTTGCTGAAGTTTAAGGGAACCTTTTCAATAGGAACGGACTCCTCAATGCATTTGTGCAGAATATCCAAAAAGAATTCGTATTTATCATTGACGCTAGAATGTTCCTCTAGCAGTGTTCTCCAATCTAGAGACAGCAGATACTGACCGATGCCGTTGTAATTGGCCTTATTAAATGCTCTCCTTAATCGGTATGATGCTTTTCTTACAAAACACTCGACCTTGAACGTGATGCTCAAATGGTCACTAGATCCTATTGGTGGTCTAAAGACAATGTTTTTAACAAGACCAGGATGACTACTGAGTATTAAGTCAAGCACATGTCCGTAACGGGTAGGTGTCAAAACGTTCTGGTGGAGTTTGTATGATTTACACATATCCACGAAGCATCTTGACGTCATAGAGCCACTAAGGGGGTGTGGTTTAGACCAGTCTATATCGGGAAGATTGAAGTCACCCAAAATAATGCACTGTGGCTTGCAGGAGCAGACATCACTAGTTACCTTAATAAGTTGAATTGTGCTTGATATAGATGCGCTAGGAGTCCTGTAAACTGCAATAAGTCTTAATGTGTTTTCAACTAATTTTAAATCGCAGCACAGTACTTCGAAAGCATCCGGAACAGATTCTGTCCAGATTAGCTCAAAAGAAATACCAAGCCTAACAAGAATGAGTACACCACCACCTCTTCTGTGAGCTCTGTCACATCTTCGATAGCAAAAATCATCATATAGATTCCCTAGAATGGGTAGTAAGTCGGTTGTTTCATTTAGCCAAGATTCTGTAACAACAATAACGTCACAGCTAAGGCTTTGAATGGTAAACCTTAGTGGGAGGATATTTTTCTGTATGGAGCGTACTATATTGCAGTAAAGACAATTAAGAACCGAAGCTGGTATCCGAGGACAACCTACTAGTGTACCGATGACACGCTAGGCTGAGTGGCTTGAGAGGCTGGAATAGCTACACCATGAGAGTTCCGATAGGCTAGCCCGGCTTCACGATTACGCTCTCTCTCTTTCTTAGTTAGGGAGGGGCGTATGTAAACGCCTTTGTGTGAGAAAGAGCGTAACCTCGAAGCCCTCCGTATAATCAAAGACTGGTAATATGTATTAGGAAGAACAACTTTCAAATGGCGTGGTCGGCCTTCAATCGGCTTTCCAAGCCTATAGGTCAATTGGGGAACACACTCCACTTCAAGATGATCAAGAACACTTTTAACAAACTCTAAGTCGTGAATCGCTCTATCAGTGGATTTTGCAGCACTAGACTCTGCGACACCGGATATAACAACAAAGCGTAGCCGCTCCTTTTCATCGACATAAGACAAAAATCTAGTCGAATTAAGGTCTTCTGCTGAGCGCCCTTCATTTTTTCTGCCTGCCTCAGCCAGTTTTTAGCGCCGTATTTTCCTCTCGCAAGGTAGCCACTTGTTCCTGGAGTTCTTGGTTTTTCGCTAAGACCACACATAGCTCCTTTTGAAAGAAAAACATACGGTTCATGAGGATTTTAATAAACCCGGGCGTTTTCTTATCTGCCTGTAGTTGTTCGAAAGCTGCCGTCACATCCTCAGAACCAAGTCCATCACCATCAACTGCCACCGTTTTGCTCGATTTTTGGATAGACGTCTTCGCAGGAGGCATATCGATGGTCGGCCAGATCACGAGAACAGAAATCGATTAGTTCCGGAACCACGAACGCACACAGGCACAAGACGATCCACAGGATTTACCGTAGAAGGTGGCTTTGGAGTTAGACGGCGACCTCGAAACCCGCCACCATGTTTCTCAACAAGTGGATGATACAGGAGACCGGCGAAGATGCAGGTGAATGCGATTGAGGGCTACGAAGTCGGAGCGCTGAGGTACACGACTGCTCGGCAGAACGAGTATGTGACAAGTATGTTTTGTAGTACCAAGTTCCAATCTTGCAGCTTGGCGTATCGCATCGGCTGCTCTCATCCAAGTTTCATCGACAGTCGTGACTGTCGGTAACAGTACGCGAGAAATCACAGCTGCTTCCTTCCCTTTCATTCGCCACCACTTGATTCTTGCAGCACCGCATCGCTCGATCTGTGTCAGCCTCGGAGGGGCGATCTTTAGGGCGCAGATCAGCCGTCGGTGCTGTGGGGTCGACCGTCTCATACGGCACTATCGGCGTTCGGATTAACTCAGTTGCCCCCGATGCCGTACTCGCATCAGGGACCCCCGCATACTTTCCACACTCGCATGGCTCTGCAAGTGCGCATCGGCTCCCGCAAACGCCGTAGCACAATCTCGAAAAACATGAGTATTCACATACCATGTGATGTGACATGGTTTTTCGTAGGCCAGCCTGTCAGGGCATGTCGCCTGTGCTCGAGTGTCCGCTTAGCTTAGCTCACAAAGCGAGCAGTTTCCAGTGGCATCACGACGAGGAACGGACATCGCCACCGGACCTACCGTAATCATACCACTGATTGATTGACGGCGTTTTGGGCTAAAATTTTTGGCGCCAATTAGGAAGTGTGCGTCTGCTTGCTGTCCGCCCACAGCACTCGTGCCGAATGCTCGGTGTTTTCTTAGGGCCTGTTCATACTTCACGACAGCAGCGACAAGAGCGAAAAGAACGCAGCGTGCGCATTACGCGGAAGTATGAACAGGCGACAGCAATGACCGGAGCAACAGCGCCGGCGCTTGAGTATGAGTTCTTTTTGGCCGCGCGCGCTAGGTTTTAATCGATTTTTATGTTCTTAGCGCAGACGACTCTTGTCGCGAAGAATAAACAGGTCATTAGCGCTCCTGCGAGCGGCTTCGTATTTCTTTTGCATCTGTTTTAAAACCTTGTCGATGATTTCTTGAATTGATACTACCGGACCTTGAATTCATTGCCTCCAATGATTAATGAGTTTTCACGTTTTATTAGATCTATATCAGTTGGGAGAGGACACTTCAAGCAATGTTTTGAAGTGACAATTAAATTGAATATGAAGTGATGTGCTGCATCGATGAACTATTTGAGAGATACTGAATAGATATGTAGATACTAACAGGTGCTAAGCGGCTTATGGGATCAACATGTAAGGTTGCCTTATATGACGTTCCTCGGTTGCACGAAATAAAAATTTCACGAGCACTGGAGTTTTATGAGTAATGAATTGAGCTAGACCATTTCTGATCTAACTGGATATTAATGTGCCCCCTACGAAGGCAAATAATACCTAATACGAGGTAGCCACCTCTCTCAGCCGACTTTCGACCACTTACCTTTCCATGTAATTTTGTACCAGATACAGTTCACCGGATTGTATCTGTTTTTAGCGTTTTCTTCTGACGCTAAATGGCTCAGGGGTTTGGTTACCTCGAATTCGGTCTTTATCCGCCTTGGTAACGAGGTACATGAATATCCTACAACATTGCATCTGATCGTTCGAACAACAAATGAGGAAAAACACACTGGAGGTGCATAAAATTTTTATTTTATATTGTATTTCATTGTAAGTTTTTTTTTTGTGGAATAACACGACAATCAAATGGAGCAGACAAGAAAATTCCTTTTGTAAAAAATGATTTCCTATGCCCTCCACTAAATAGGGTTGCATAGAGGAACGCCTTCAGCGTAGCCATACGTTAAACACAAAAAATTTTCATTTTAGAAAACGGTTGATAAAATGCAAGGCTAGAGGATTGTGCTCAAACGCTTACAAATGATTAAGATATTAAGCACAGTGTCCTGTCCGTATTAAGAACCTCATATCTTCTCCAAAAACTAATTGATTTGGACCTCTTGAGCCTAATTTCAGTTTTGTTTGACTCCTCTCTACTCTTGTGGATATATTCTAGCCGGGTAGGGCACCGTTAAAAAAGCGAAACCAAGGGCAACATTTTTTCAGTCCAGGCCTGAAAATCGGAAAATTTCCTGTCATGGGTTGTCACTGTATGTATGCAAAAATTTTCATGTTCAATTTTGACACGAAGACAGCCGTCGCAGTTCGCTTATTTTCATTATTTATTACGTTTCTCTTCGCCGACACATCGGTAAGATGCTCCTTCCCTGTCCAACTAGGACTTCCCGGTGAGCCCTATGGACCTTAGGCGACGTTCAGATTTCGATATCGATCGCGTCCCGTCGCGAATCTCTGAACGCTCCCTTACAAAAGGCTTGCAGAAGAGTAACAGGATGCCCTCACCTCCCTCTCTAGGAAGGCGCCAACTTTGTGCAAGTCTAGTCGAGGGGTCTAAAGGTTCAATCCCAAAGGGGGCACCTTATATAATAACTCGACACACGTCCTACAAATCCTTCTCGGACACAAGCCCAGTTATAAGGTAGGACTCCAGAGTCCCCTGGGAATGCCAAACATTATCAAAACATTAAAACAAAACCGAAACAAAAACAAGCCGCAATAACAAGGAAAACAAAACAACAATAAAAAGTACGCCCTAGGCGAAGGGGCGCACTGGGTCGCCTCTATGTGTCTCGGGAATTGCAAAAACCTCTAGAATCAGATCGGAATAGACGCAGGCGTATGAGAGCGCAAATGGTGTAGGGGAACACTTGTTCCACGCGAATGCACACGTGAGCTGCGTCAGCGCGGACGTTGCCATTCGATCGATGCGCATTGGTCTCTTGTGTGCCCGCGGTGGCCTGGCTGCCAGGTCGTGACGCAGTGGGTAGAGGGCGGGTTCAGGCTTGGAGGTCGGAGGTTCGGTTCCTAATCGTGGTGGCGTTTTTGCATTTCATTCAACTGGCTGGATGAGGTCTAGGGGTTTTAACGTCTACACAATTTTCAAGCGTTTTCTGCCATTTTCCAGCTGTATGCTTCTGCAGAACCCAGCTGCCGACTTCCCCCTGAGCGACGAAAGCAGTTTCCACACAAGCAGCTTTGGTGGCACACACCCTGGAGTTCCCTTCCTAGCCTAATCGTGGTGGCGTTTTTGCATTTCATTCAACTGGCTGGATGAGGTCTAGGGGTTTTAACGTCTACACAATTTTCAAGCGTTTTCTGCCATTTTCCAGCTGTATGCTTCTGCAGAACCCAGCTGCCGACTCCCCCTGAGCGACGAAAGCAGTTTCCACACAAGCAGCTTTGGTGGCACACACCCTGGAGTTCCCTTCCTAGCCTGTCTCTGCGCTCGGAGAGCGCAGAACCCAGCCGCGACTTCCCCTGAGCAACGGGAGCAGTTCTAGCACGAGCAGCTTGGATGGCACCCATCCACCCTGGAGTCCCTTCCCTAGTCTGATTCTGCGCATGAAGAGTGCAGAATTCAGCTGCGGACTCCCCCGAGCGACGAAAGCAGTTTCCACACGAGCACCTTGGATCGCACCGACCCTGGAGTCCCTTCCCTAGCCTGATCCAGCTGCGGACTCCCATGAGCGACGAAAGCAGTTTCCATCCGTGGCGCCCCGACGCAAAAAAAATCTATTCCGATCTGATTTTAGCCATAGCTCTACTCACGTGTCTCCCCTCAGTGAATGAGTCGACGCGTGGTGCGCGGGAATTTGAAAACCGGGATTACGTGCGGAGCCGCTGGAGCCTCTTCTTGCTTTCATAACAAATATTCCAGGACAGCACCCGCTATTTCCTGGGGAGGGCATCAGGTAAGCTCGTTTGTATGTTATGCTGTGTGTTTATACTCAAATAGGAGTGATTAACAAGTGATTGTGGAGTGCCCCACTTTGAGATTGAACAGGTGTACCTGACATTCTCATAAAAATCATGGTAGGTGTTAAAAGAACATGCTACTTTGTGTAGGCTCCAGCGATGCCTACCATGATTGTTTACCAGGAGAAGTGTTGAAAAAACGGGAGGAAACAAAACCCCTGGCGAATGCGATAAACTCTGCCTATTGCGACAGTCAAGTAGTTGAAGCCCACTCGTCTGGTCTTAAGACGTATGAATATATGATGTTACAAGAGCTAGCGTGCTGACCTGATGGCGTACGTGGATTTAAGGTTTTTATGGGAATATTAGGTGGCCTCACCCCCGATTTGGATTTGCAAACTTTCATTTGTATTACGATTGTAGAATTAATGAGTTTGAACAGTCAGTGTAGTTACAACTACTCCACCGCGTTTCTGATTTGCAAGAATAGCAACGTAACAAAAAGTGAGAGGCGAACTTACAAATAGATAGAACCTGTGGACATATTCCCTAAACGTTTTCTTGGAGATAAATTATGACATCTGCTGAAGATGAGGCGACTCACTATTAGTGATGCTAATTCAGAAGATGTGACAATGCAGACCATCATGTGTGCAAGCCTCATAGACTACACACAGATACTGAGTGAGACACAAATACTAAATGAGACTTACTCGTGAAGGAGCACCGCTTCACTTTGAAGCTAAGATACGAACTGATAAGTGCAGAAAAGTGGAAACATTGACTCTACCCTTTATGACATGGCCGTTTATGATGGCGGGTAAGGTATGCACTATATTTATTCTAACCTTCAAATTTGCGGTACATGGAATCAACAAAATAGGCAGAAAATCCAAGCAAAGAAAGCACTTTACAAAAATGTCGCGGATATATGACGATAAGGAACAATTGTTTAATGTGGTGAGGTCGAAACCGCGGTAATATACGCTTTATTGACGACTGACGTTTCGCCGATGTCGCCTTCTTCAGAGCCTGAAAAAGTTCAAACATATGTGTAAGCTACTAGGCCAAATGTCCCCACGAACCTTGCGAAAATTCAAAACCTCCCGAACAGCAACCCTTTAGATAGAGGTGACAGCAGCCCAACATTTAGAATACCCGAGAGATCCCACAAGATGAAACTGTCTAAAAGGCGAGACTGATGTAAGAGGTGGCTCGCGGGTTATACAGACACATTCCCCCCCCCCCCCCCCGATTCAACCTCGGGCTCCTGGCCTGTATCCTGAACCCCTCCGGGTTTTGCGTGCGGCGGTATGGGCCTCTCGTGCTAGCATTTTGAATATGACCCAAAGTCGGCGCCGTTATAGCCGTTTACCCTGAGGCAGCCCAGAGCAGTTGATGACCTGCTCTTCTCTTCCAAGTGTTCCTTATCGCAAACGTAGAAGGGGCGAGCTGTTTCACCGATGTATTCATCTCCACAGTTGTTGCACCTTATTAGGTAGACAACCCCCGAAATCAGACACTCTCCTTCGTTACCTGCAGGACAGGTGGTGCAATTTGGGGTTTCACAAGTTCGGTCGTACAGGCGTACGTGCGCACTGAATGATTTTTCAGGTTAGCAGGAGGTGCATCTACCACTTTGACATCGTTTTCCAATCCCGCTCTTTTAACACACTTCCTAATAAGTGCTGACACTGTCTGAGACGAAAGTGATGACAAATGGGATTTTGTCGTCAAATGAAGAATTACGTGAGCGATTGCTGGTGTTACTTCGCTGATAGCCAACGAATGTATACCCATTCCTGGCAGCGATTTGGTGAGCAAGCGCTAGCAATTCCTTGCGCTCGTTTTCCCCAGTAGATACCCTGCTTGCTGTGCGAAACATTGCGCACGACAGCTGTTTTGGTCTGTATTGGATGCGCTGACTTGCTATGGACCAAGACATTTTTGTTAGTGGGGTTACGATACCACTTTGTTATTTTTCCCTCCGTTCAGCTGTATTTGGACGTTCAAAAACGGAATCCAGTCATCCTCCTTTGGAGTCTTCTGTGAAGACTTGATTTGCTCACAGTGCTTGTTTATGATTTCGAAGCACACATGTCCATCTTCTCTTGGGTAGAACAGATGATGAGGCAGTCATCGATATATCGACAGTATAAAGCAAGGAGCCTAGCTAACATGGGAGCTTCAATTTTGAACATGAATGCGATGGGCAAAGTGGGAGCTAAGCGCTGGCCCATAGCTAACCATCTTATCTGCGAAAAATGCCTGCCCGACCATCTGAAGATGTTGCAACTGAGGCATTCTTTCATCAGCCCATGACCTGACCTATCGGAGCCCAAACATGTCAACGCCAAGGTGATGTTCACTGAGAAGTTCATAGACTGCCTCAAGTGCTGAGTCGTTGCTGACATTTGTATATAGCGACGTGACGTCGAACGACTCCATCACACAATTCCGTTCCACCTGAGCTGCGTGTAGGCGGTCAAGGAAAGCATGGGTATTTGGGAAATGAGCTGGAGAGAAGCGTAGGATTTGCCCAATGATATTGTTCAGGAACCACGCGATCCTGTCCGTGGGACCACACACAGCTGATGATAGGTCATACCTTTATACCGTCGTGTTTAATGTGGTGTTGAACTCGACAACGATCAATGAAGAGATTCATCGAGGGTCGAACCTGGCGGATAAGGAACAATAATGAAGCAGTGTGCCGCCGAGCTACGAACAAATTGCTAAGCAATAAAGACAGCGATACCATCATCTCGTGGAGAAGCTGATAGTTACGTTCAGGAGACAAGAAAACCGTCCAGAGCGATGTTGCATCAAAAGAGTTGGAAAATCTACTCTCCAGACTAAGTATAAGGAATGGCGTTTCTCATTCCATTTCAGGATGTGCCTAGCCTTCTACTTCAATGAAGTGTCGAGGAGGTGATTTGAATGCGTATCTGGTCTATACAATGACTTGCATCGTGCTGTGGCTAGCCGATGAGCAAATCAATGCTTTCTCTTTCCGGGACAAGTCTGGGACCACTTCACCGACCCCGGAAAGATGGAAGGCTTGGATTACCTGGGTGGAAGATGCGAACCAAGAATCTGGAAACGGATGCACGCCGCGGCCACAGCGCCTACTCCGACTGCGCACCACGCGCTCTCGACTCTCCAGAATATATGAATTAGGCAAAGAGATTCTTGTTGCACTTGTGCTACCGTTTGCTCTCCGAAATCGAACCGCTTTTCACTATGTGTTTTCTAAATGTCTTATCAACGAAATAGGTTAACTACTAAACCAATGATGAAGCCGGCTTCTCAAATATTTTGTCCACAGAAGCCTTGCTGCAAGCAAGTACATGTATATTTGATGGTTTTTAGTTCAGCTAATAGAATGACCGCTGGGCGAAGATATGTCGATTTCAATGGTGCAGTATATTTGGCATTATTTTTGTAGCAACCTTATGGAATAGCAACGCCTAACTTCAATCCCCTTTCGTTATAACCCATTTAAAGGGACTGGAGAAAATCCGCTTTATAAAGGGTCGCGCCCACATCGGAGCTCGCTTTTTTGTACAATATTGCGCACGTTTTTATCTAAAATCATGTATAATGACTAAATAACAATAGAACATGTAAAAAGAAAGATCGAATTCGTAAAACAACTCTAGATTATTCATGGTGCCCTCGTCTTCAGAGATTCTGTAATATGCACAAGTATGACAAATATACGTGAGAAATTACAGGTACCAAAGGTAAGTTTGACGAAATCAAAACAAAACTATATGCCCCTGCACCAAGTGAGACTTGAACCAGCACTCTCTGCCGTCTGGGCAGGATATAGGCCAATTACACGGCCAGCGCGGTTAAATCGCGCGCCACATCAGTGACACCCTTTTTGCAGCGGCCTATCAGCACTCATCCACATATTGCTCAGACATCGGATTAACCACGGACCAAACCGCTCCTTGTCGATCTGGCCCTGCAAACGGAGGACGTCCGGCGGAGGCGTGGTTGGCGTAACGCTCTGCATTGCCCCGAAACAAGCACAGTGTCCGCCGTTTGCAGAGGCAGATTGATAAAAGGCGCTTTGGTCTGCGGTTCACTAGCCAGCAGCTTTAGATGAGCTCTTTGCCTCCGACTTTTTCCTTGTATCTTTAAGTTTATTGTCTTTCCCCTTAACGTACGCGTCTCGCGGCTAAGCAACCAAGGGTAGCGACAAGTTGTCCACCAAGGACTGGACGCCTTTCATCGCACTGCTCAGGCGGTCGTCGTTGCACATCCACGTTGCAACCCCGTGCAATAGTAAATAGAGATACGTCGTCATCATTCCGTCGTCATTTTCCAAAATCTTTTTCGTCCGCATTTTTTGTATTTTTGGTTGATTTCTTCAAACTATTTTGGTCTGACCGACCGAAAAATAACATACGTGAAGGAAACCAAAGAAGTTCTTAAAACTTCGACGAAACTCGAATGCTAACAGAAGTTGCGGAGAAGAAGACGTACGTGTATTCTAATCCGCCAATTACAGTCCAATTGCACATGCGATACGCATGTATTAACCACTATAGATGAGTTTCGATAAGCGGAGCGGAAAGCAAGAGATCTATTCAAGCAATTTAAAGAAACTGTTTTTCCAAATGACTGACTTTGCCTTCAACAATTTTGTAATTTCGGCAACTCACTATTCTTAGAATGGGTTTTGCAATTCACAACAACCTTTAAATGGATACAAGTGCAATCTAATTTCTACCCTTTACAGCTTATTTCATTGCAGTGCCTTAACTGAGCTTCGTTTGACTTCGGCTGCCGGAATGCATTATTACCGCTCAAAATACACAGCAGACAAATGTTACTACCAAACCGTTATTGCTCTCCAACATCAATATGAAATTTACACTATGTTCTTAGCTACCCTTGGCCGTTTAGTTGCTTGTCCGTGCGCGATTTGATTATTCCCTTTCTCTTTATAATCATAGGGGAATACGAAACCAGTACGCTTGTATGCATAACCCCTATGTGTAAACGATAAACGTTGTTGTCATGAAGTGGAATACTACAGTCCTGGTACTTTAGGAAAGTTGCTGCGCTATACTAGTTTCGTATGCTGGAGACCCACTTCAAGCACTAAAGTTTTTATCAAGATGTTATCATTGAAGAGTTGTTTTAAAAAAGAAGCAAAATTCACCAGCCCGCTACTCTCGTCACGTTATGTCAGTCACACAAGTTTGAACAAATCCTCACCTGTCCGCTATACTCGTTCACACTCGAGGTGGATGGGATCCACATCGGCGTTAACTGCTAGCAACTTCTCGGCATGTTATGAATGATTGCTATACTAGTTTCGTATGTGTCTTGCGACAAAAGAAGTAATGAAGTCATGAAGTAGAAAACTGGAATACTACAGTCCCGGTACCTTAGAAAATTCTTGCGCTATACTAGTTTCGTACGCTGGTGACCCACTTCAAGCACAAAGTTTTTTGGTTGTAATGTTTATACTTCTATGTCAGCGAGGTTATTAGGTGGAAAGTTTATACTAAGCCTAACGTTTCAACCGTTTCGTCGTTTTCAGAGGCGCGCCCTTCCACCACTAAGCGTAGCAGTCGCTACAACTCGTTGTTAGCAGACTAGTAGCAAAAGTACTGGTCTGCTAACAACGCGTTGTAGCGATTGCAACACTCACTGGTAAAAAGTAGTGAAGACGAAGAAACGGTCGAAACGTTAGGCCTAGAATAAACTTTGCACCTACCAAACTCGCTAGCGCAGAAGCAGGAACAACCAACTGATAACGAGGCCGAGGTTTCAAGATGAGAGAACATGGAGACAGATGTTTTTGTCTAGATGTTATCGTTAAAGAGTTATTTTAAAAGACGCTCGTCACGTTATGTTAGTCACACACGTTTGGACATCTCATTTGTCCGCTATACTCGTCCACAATCGAGGCAGATGGGACCCACGTCCGCATTAAACTGCTGAAAACATTTCGGCACCCCTTAAGCGTAGGCGAAGGTGCTATGAACGAGGGCTGCTAATGGAGAGAAGCTGCCAACAAAACTGCTTTCCAGTGGTTTAGTAATCCAAACTCCCATTCATTCCCTCAATCACGTTCGTTGAAGTGGTCCTGCAATTGGGTTACGGGATTTCTAACGTCCCCATGACCTCAACCCCGGAGCGCGAAAGGGGTTTCGCCTGACGTCTGGTATCTCTCACTGCAATTCGAATCTCAGCGTCCATCTCGTCCTGCTTTTTAACGCGTGACGCCTTTGGGGGAAAAATTCTCAATGGAGCGCATTTTCTACACGCTAAACTAGTGTTCTTAAGTCCATGGGAATCCTCCGTTCCATTGACTAGTATTGTATCTTCCTAGTACTACTACTACTCGAACCTTACGAAATCTCAACACCCTCCTCACTGATGAATGCTTTTAACTGCGAATCTTCAACGATAATTTCCGTGTACGGTGTTGTGTTACAACAAATTTACCTACTTTATAGCCTTTTCAGGTGTAAGGGGTCGAGATTCCTCAGGAGGAAAAGAAGCATAAGAGAGATCAACGGTGAGTTTTGCCGTCTTCTGTGATCTTGATAAGTCTTCTTCATGTGTTGTTCGTAGTTTTCGCTCTGTTTTTCTTTCGAACAAATGTTAGCGATGAATGCCTAGGGATGACTAGCTAAATCTCAACCGTATGGTTAGAAGCAATAGTAAGATAGCTGTTCTGGTCTCGACGGGACACACAGCATTTTGTTTGTTTTTGATGGCGAACACCCACCCGTGCCGGTTAAACCGATCGCTTTACCCATATCATGGGTTTCTGTTGGTTCTACTTCATTAAAGTAAGAGGACATAGGTGAATCCGCTATCCGCATACAGCAGCATTCACTGTTCCATTCTTTTGCTTATCCTCTGGTGGAAATCCAGCGCTATGCATGCCGATTAAAGGGCAGCGGACTCAAGACAAGGGGATTTACCAGAAGACATTATGAACTTCTTATTCGCTGCATTTCCTTGTGTTCAGTATATTTTTCTCATTCCAAAAATGCCACAATGATCCTGACACACAAGGAACTTGATGTGATCCAGACTTTCTTCTCCACGCAATCGGACGGACACGAAGATGTCGATAAGGATGAAGAACCTTTCTTATCCCACCTCTGTGAGCTTTCACACCCGCCAGATCGCAGTGCGAAAAGTCGCTCATAGCCTTTTGAATACGTCATAGATTCTGGTACAAATAGCCTATAACGAGTTTTGAAGCAGCTCGAAATTTGAGTGGAGTTCGCTAATAAGAAGAGCGATCGGTTGCGCATTGTGAGTTTCCTTGACAAATATCCCATAAACGCCGCATTTTTTCAACCCACTCTACTGTGCTGGAGTAACAATGCTTTGTAGCCTTGTGTACTCGTTGCACACTGTGTATATTCTCTGCATCGATAAACTTATGTACGACAACTGTTGAGCCGGTAAGGACCAGCTCTTCAGCGGCTAGAGAACGATCGTTGATACCCGGACCGCTAGTGTATTATATGGATGTCTCGGCTCATACATTATTGCCTCATGTTCCTTGTCACTACTTTGCTAGAAGTAATTTTGAGGAATGATAGAGAACTTTGAATTTTGAAAAATTACAGTACTCTCAAGGACAAATATCCAGACGGTTAACCGACGCGCGGTTGGTCTCGAGGCGAGCCTACCAATCGCTTTCTTGCCAGACGACTGCCCTACTCTCTTGGGATCGCCTGCTCCTGTGGCCATCACTGATTTCCTCTACGTGTTTTTTCTTTTTCTATAATCGTGCGTCATGACTGCTGTGCAGGCTGTTGCGTTCCGATTTTTTTGTCAATGAAGACCAATGTGTGAATCGGATTAAAGCAGAGACTGTGATGAGGAAATTATTAGTCTACTGACGGCCTTCTCAGAATCTCACACTATCCAAACCTAAGTCACATTCAAACTGGACTCATTGACAACATCGATATTCACTCAAACAGGTCGTTGCCAAACCATATCTTGAGAGTTTCTTTGCATTTTTTGTGTTACACCATCCGTTTCCGTATATTAAATTACTCGATATGCACTTCTTTCTTCGGATAGTAACTCTTCATCCTCAAACTCTTTTATTGCATATAAAATTCACAAAAACTGACCGTACAAGAATTAAATGCTTCCTTCAACAGCTCTGCGCAAATAAGTGTTGGCCAGTTCGTACCACACCCAAACTAGATACTATACTTATAATATTTTGTGGCAGCCAATATGCGCATGACAATAGAGAAATCCAATATAATTAAATGTATATCAATAGTCAGGCAGAGATAGAACAGCATTAATACGGTGGGTTATAAAGTTACAGCCACCTACGAGTTTCTTGAATTACAGCAACCCCATGATGTAAGGCCCGTTTAAACATCGACGACGAGCGACCTGACGCTACGCATGGTTGCCACATTGATCGAGCGACATGAACGATCAATTTGCCAGTATACATGCCATCCCGTTGCTCGTCGTCGGAAGTATAAATGGGGTCTTATGCCCCGTTTATTCTTCCATCGCCGAGTGAAACGATTCGAGCGAAGTGATGTTGTCCTGTTGGGTAGCGCTGTTTCAAAAGGCGATGAGTACTCCTAACAGACGGCGGCGCGTCCGTGCGATTACGCACAAGTGTATACTTACACACACGTAATTGTGCACGGGTTTCCAGATCCACCTCGGCTTACTTTGTTTTTCTCCATGTTTTTTTTCTTTCTCGTTGTATGCTTTGCTTCGTGTTCGTTACTGACGTGTTGTTCTTGTTATGTCTCTGATCACTGTTGTCCATTTTAAGTCGCAGGTAAAAATAAAATAAAAAGTCACACCCGCACAATAAGCCTGCTATGTCCCGTGTATACCTGTGCCTAGACAGAATCGCAACCGAAGAGGAAGAGCGCCATTAATATCGAGAACAAAATCCGTTTCATTCTCTGTCAAATCGATCTCGGAGCAGCTACGGGCCTAGACTGACGACGAATTTTTGGAAGATGGTTTTCAAATTTGCGGAATTCTCTACATTATGGTCAGCTTGGATCAAATTTTGGCCCTCTTCCGCCAAAGTTTCTCCCATGCTACCTACAGCAGTCGGCAGCCGTGATTAGATTCACCTCAGCCGCAAGCCACCAGCAAAACTCGAGATTCCCACTTGTAATATCCAAGCCAGCATATCCAGCATTATTCTGTATTACAACACTGCAGATAACGGGATAGGGGTTTACACATTCTGCAATTTTTTTCCTGGCATTCTGCCTACTTCTTTAAAATGGTAATTGCTTCACCTTCATGGTTGTTCTGAACATTTTAATTCATTATTGTATTTGAAGTTTTTTGTTTTTCACTATGTTGTTGTCTTAACAATACGCGATGTATGCCACCATCCCCAGGCGAAGGAACAAGTGAGGCGCTGTGCGTTACGTCACAGAATCCTTCCACCACATGGAGATGAAGGTAGGAGTGGCTTAGATGGAGATGAAGGTAGGAGTGGCGTCGTGCTACCACGTACCTATTCATAGATGATAAATGCGACGTTGTTGCCATCCGATGGCCATCCGAGGAACACCTCGCGACGTGGGACGCGAGTTGTCGTGAAGGGAGGAGATCTTTGTTTTCCTCGAAGAGCTGCTTCAAAGAGATCCAACTGCCTGCAATAGACATCGCTAGCGACAGTAGTGTTTGCAGGTAGCAGCTTCCAGTGAATGACTCCTCTGCAATTCCACGAGACACTGAGCACTACCTTTCTCGGGTGAGGTTCCGGTCTTGGCGTGGGAATTCCTGATTCGCCGAGACTGAGCCACTGACGCCTTGTGGTTAATGTAGACTGCCCACTTTTCGTCGCCAGCGACCAGGTCTCGAGCCAAGAAACATTCCGCCGTAAAGTCAATACGATCAGGCAAACATCCTGGCAGACCTGTAGCTGGTCACTCCAAAAGTTCATGCGGTATCCATGCACCATATCTACATATATGTCTTTCTAAGGCCACGAACGTGTTTAGCTATGATGGTATGCTCCTCTGCCATTAACAGGTAGAATGCCGGAATCCATCCTTCTGAACCAGCTCCAGAAGGCGTTCCTCGTTCATAGCAATTATCCTTCCAAACCGTGGTTGGTCCTCCAAACAAAAGTCTCCGTTCTTGAACTTCCAGAACCATACTTTTGTTGTGCTTTAGGAGGCTGCGGTAGGACCCGTCGTTCCACATATGTTATCCACCGCAACTCTTGCACTGCTTTGCTTTTCGAACTCGCAAAACAGAAGCAGTCGAACTTGCTTGCAGTAGAGAACGATTTTCTTGCCATAGTCGTAGCGGAATATGACGTCAGTGGTGCTAACTCTAGGTCATAGGTCAGTATTATACTTATGCTGCCGCGAAATTTTCGAATACTTCAATGGTTTCGAATAGCGAAAATTTTCGAGCATTCGAAATCGAATATAATCGAAAAACGTGGTTTTCCTGAATACTCGAATTCGAATACATTCGAAAAACGCAATTTTTTGAACATTCGAATTCGAATACATTCGAAAAACGCAATTTTTTGAACATTCGAATTCGAACACATTCGAAAAACGCGATTTCTCGAACACTCGAATTTGAATATTCGAATTCGAATGAAAAATCAGGATGCTTGATAGACATGATAGACGACAGCCAAGAAGAAAAAGTGGAAGCAATACATAACGGATCCCTTCCTAGTTAAGCACGAGGTTTTTATCGACAGGCTTTTCATAAACTCCCTTGTACATACACACATTGTGAAAATGAGGTAGAGAACTTACAAATAGTAGAATCAAAGGGCTTATATATATATATATTTCTTTTTCAGTCCGTCATTAGCTGTCGTTACTACCTTGCTCAGTTTTATATAACAATCGAAAGGGCGAAACGTCTTGATCTACCAGATTATATGATTTGTTTTCGGCCATTTAAATTTCTGCTAATTTTTAGGTCACCAAAATGGAGCACTGCCAGGTCGAAAAGGAAGAGCTCTTTTGGCACCTTCTTCTCTTTGTTTTCAACCAAGGTTCTAGTGCGGCTAAGGCACTAGAACCTTGGTTGATAACAAACTGACCGTAAAAACACTATTTTTCATCGGCGTTACAATTCTGTGCAAAAAATAAAAAACTGTTAAAATAATAACTATTTTTCATTGTTGAATATGTCCGTTTGATGAATGATGACGGACAAGCAGGCCGACAGCAATACCTGCCAAATCCTGATGTTCATTCACGGAAATATTCAACGATTTTTACACAGAATTGTAACTGGCAATAAAAAAGTGTTTGTATGATCAGCCGGGGTTCTAGTGTCTTAGCTGCACAAGAATCCTGGTTGAAAGCAAAGAAGAGATGGTGCCAAAAGTGCTGATCCTTGTCGATTTCGCAGTGCTTCATTTTGATGACCTAAAAAATAGCAAAGATTTAAATGGCCGAAAACAAATCATGTAATCTGGTAGAACAAGATTTTTCGAGCTTTCAAGTGTCATCAGAAACTGAGCAAGGTAGACTGAACACACCACCTTCACTTTGATGTTCCATGTGAGCAGCATTTACAGTATCAATCAAATAAGAATCGTGACGAGTTTTTCAAATACATGGCCCGATCTGGTCTTAAAACTAGCTATGGGATTTCTGCCTCGGCGCAACAAAAAAAAACGGAAGGATCTGCAGTCTATTTACGAGCCTATAAGACCTACGTTCGACTTGTAATGGAACCGTGGTTAATTGGCGTGTCGTTATCCAGAAACCTAAAGGCTGATAGGAGGCGGATGAGGAGCGAGGGGCGGTCTTTATGTACGAATGGTCACCACGCACGCGACGGCGACTTCCGCGTGCGCGAAGAGCTCCGATGCGGTGAGTTGTAGCTCATGACCTGCTGCAGACGCTAGGTTTGAGTTGTCGATATCCCCTCCTGCTATTGTAGGAGCTACGGGAAAACATGCTCAGGTTCAGAAATTGAGTTCGATTTATAAACCTAAACAACGTTCTAATGTTCAATCTTATATGAAGTTTCTTTAGGAAAAGCTGAAAATATGACACACTATCGCAGTGAAACTGACTTTGTATACACTTTCTAACACTTGATGTGTAAGTTTTGATGCAGGTCTAGTTATCACTGGCCGCTGAAGTAACCAATCTGCGACGTCTTCTGCCGCGCTCGCCGCTCTATTCGCGGCGTCCGCGGCGTCCATTCGTACATAATGTCCGGCAGCCTTGAGGAGCGCATCCCATGGGGAACTTCGAAGTCAGTTTTTAGTCAGTTCGCTAGTGACACTTGAACGGAGGAGGTGAATCTTTAAATTTTCGCTACAACTAGGGTGATTCTGGTCAGGAGTTGGTGGTCTCTACATTAAATTCTGAAAAACGCTCAACTGAACTTGTGCACAAAGCCGGCTCACCGTCCTTTCATTTTAAAGCATCAAACAATTCTACTCGTATTGGTTAATTTTCTAGCGGATAATCGCGTTGTCATCTGCTAGAAATTTATCCAGTATAAGGAGAATTGTTTCAAGTGTTCATGTAAAATGTTCGCTGACGATATTAAATTTATAAAAATATCGCTGTTCGATAAGACTCTTTCCCTTCAATCAGCAATAAATGTAATTGCGGATTGGTCATCGAATTGGGAACTCCCATTATCTAAACAAAAATCGCAAGTACTCCATCAATGACAGCAAGTAAATTGATATCCTTACTACCTTGATGAGATGCAAATTAGTAGCACAGCTTCCCTGCGTGATCTGGGTTTTATTTTATACACTCAACCTTCATTCACAAAACATATTGATTTAACATCGAACGAAGCTGAACGAATTGTGCACTGCCTCTTCAAATGTTTGCGAACAATTTCAATGAAACACTTATTAACTGCTTATAAGCCTAGGTTAGACCAATTCTTGAATGTGGCACCACAATTTTCAGCCCGAAATATAAGCGAGAAATTGGCAGGCTCTGATCTGTGCAAAACAACTTTACAAGAAAACTTTGGGTGTCGACTACGTCGACCAAATTGATCTTTTTTTTTGTGAAAGTAAATCGTTAGTTTCATTGTATAAGAAGTTTCATGCCATAATGTTTTGATTTGTTTGGCTTTCTTAGCTGTCTTTTTTGTTTTGGGAACCGCGCAGCGCGGTGTTATCGCATTCATCTGTACAGCATAAAGGCTTGCGGTGAGGAGGAGGAGCGGTTTCGGCTTCGGTAGCGACATTCTCGTCTTCAGACGGACAGCTTTCGACTCCTCAAGTTCGCCGCCTCACGTCCTCCCTTCCACAAGTCTCAGAGTTTGCGCACAGTAGCGCATTTTTTGAGATCATCTTTTGACAATTTTTGTAGCATTTTAGAATAATGGTGATAAATAAATAAACAGTCCAATTTGAGGCAAAATAGTCCGCGTGACATTAGGAAAAGTGAGTCGACACTGAACGCTGAGACATTTGGTGCATCGGCAGACGGACCAGGTCAGTTGAAAATATTCAAGTTGGGTTTTATTCCAAATACAAGTCTGCCGCGTCTTCTGTGAGCGTTCTGTTTTGACCTTTCTTCTACTCAAACGTCTCTCGCACAAGTCCTCCGTAGGGTAGGCATCCCCCTTATCTGAAAAGCCAATCAAGCAGTGCCCTTTTCCAAAAGAGCAACATGGGGTTCCAACTCGGCACCCACAAGCGCTTACTCACCCACTATACGACAAAATTGGATGTGTAGTGGGACGATTCAAAACAGAGAAATTGGAATCCTTAAGCCTTTCAGGGGAAGAGGGGGATCAATCAGGGCTCAGGAGAGACAGCATACGCAGACCAGAAGAAGCATTAGGCGCGATTGAAGAGCCAACCAAAAGGATCCAGCAGCTCCTTCAAGAATACGGCGCAGATTTAGATCGCAGATTCAGCACCCTCCAAGATCTTCCACCAAACGAAGGTGAAGACTTCGAGAAATAGAGTACAAAGGCAAAGAATTCTCTTATTCTAGCCTTCGACTACTCCTTAGTGTTCCAGGCTCGACTCCGTGCCCTCAAGTCCTTCGACAGGCTTCCGCTTAGTCCATAAATTTCCACTCATACGGATCCGCAGCTGAGAAAAGTGGAACTTCCACCCCTCCCAATCCCCACTTTTAAAGGGAACATATGGGAGTGGGACAATTTTTGGGAATTTTTTTACAGCAATGTGCATTCAAGATTTATCCGTACTTTTCAAATTCAATTATCTCCTCAATGCCTTAAAGGGGGAAGCTCTAGAAGCGGTGAAAAAATTTCAAGTAACCGCGGAAAATTATCCAATAGCAGTGGAATTTCTCAAGTCCAAGTACCGAAATCAGGAAGAATTAATTTTTCGTCGAACTGACAGGCTCGAGCGCAGTTTTTTGCGCTCACCAGCTATGCGCGATCAAAGGGCACTATTTGAGCAAATTCAAGTTATTATAGAGTAGCTGAAGCAGAAACAGGAGCATGTAGATAGTCACTGGCTAGTAAAAACGGTTCTCTCTAAGTTTTCAGATTCAATGCAGCGGAGGGTCCTCGCGAAAAAAAATCTGAAACTTCCGAGAGTTTTACTATGGAGACCCTATTGAGGTATTTAGACGAGTCTATTTCCAGTGAAGAAATGATAGCTACTTATATCGGACGCTCGTCCTCCCCAAATAAGGCTTCCTACGAAAAGACCCAAAAGCCTCCGCGCAGAACCTTTCACGTTTCCTGCATGTACTGTGACAAACGTCCTCTGAGTGCCACAAGTACAGGACTCCACAGGAAAGGTCCCAATACCTGCGGAATTCCAACCTTTGTCTCATTTGCGCATCGCCACAGCATACCACCACTCAGTGTAAAAAGCCGTCTTGTTTCAAATGCCAGAAACCACACCACACTTCATGTTGTTTTCAATTCATGGCTCGGCAATCAACAAGTTCTGGCACGAAGAATGAAGCAGAACCGAGAAGTCGGGATGCGGAAAAAAGAAGTAAGCGACAAAAACCGATTGCAAAGATCAATCAAGTAGCGCAGGACGATTTAGGACGCAATGAGACAAGTATTCTAGAGGTGCAGCGAGAAAAAACACCTCAATATTCTGGGAGAACGTTTTTACCTACTGGAGAGGTGACCATTTTAAACCCAAATACGAACAAATTAAGATCTATACCGGTCCTTCTGGATTCAGGAGCAGAAATTTCGTTCATCGACAATGCCTTAGCAGCTAAACTTCAAAGTTCAAAGTTCAAAGTTCAAGTCAAGTTAAGGCTCCATACATTTGGTGCTGAACAAGTAAGAGTCAAAGTCTCGTAGAGTGGTGCTGGATATATGGGACAAGGACGGAAACCCTCTTTCCCTCAACTTGTTCACTCACGAAATCCTAACGAAATCCTTTACTGCTCCTCCTATTATGAATAAGGATATCGACTTTGTGCGAGATCTGAATCTTCCCTTCGCAGTCACACAGCAAAAATCTACGGTGAAACCGTTAATTTTGCTTGGGTCTGACCAATTATGGTCACTGGTCCGTACAGAATAACCCCACGTAAAGTTACCTTCAGGGCTCCACCTTTTACCTACACATATTGGCTTTTAACCGGCCAACTGCAGACTACGCAAATGAGTGAACTGGAGGACAATGAAATCGACAAGTGGGACGGACATTGGACGCTCGACGGACAGGTTCTTACAATTACTCCCTGTGACGACGAAGAAGATGATGATGAAAAATGGGACAAGTATTGGAAACTCGAGTAAGCCGGGACCGAGGAGTTTTCAAGTTCCGAAAAAGAAATTCATTCAGAGGAGGACAATAAGGTTTGGGAACGATTTAACCAAACTATCGAAAAAAGAGCTGATGGGTATTACGTCCGTCTTCTCTGGAAAAATGCCAACGACACGTTGCCAGATAATCGATCGCTTCCCCTCCACCGGCTGGTAAGCGTGTGGAACTCGCTACAGAAGGATCAAGACCTCCTGCCAAATTCCAATGGAATTCTTGAGGAGCAACTGAACCTCAATATTTTGGAGGAAGTCCCCGATGAGGTTGAAACAAGTGATAATCGCGTTCACTATATACCACATCAGGCCGCTATTACCCCACAGAAAACAACCACGAAACTTCGCATAGTGTATGACGCATCCGCTCATTATAAAGGGTGCCCGTCACTAAACGACGTTTTGTATAGAGGACCTGTGATCTTACCTCCATTGTTTCGAGTCCTACTACGTTTTCGAGTGGGTAGAATTGCCTTCATTTTGGACCTAGAAAAATCCTTTTTACAAGTAAGACTTCACGAGGCGGATCGATGTTTATGGCTTCGGGATCACAAGGTACCACCGTCGGCGGAGGACCTCAAAATTCTTCGATTTACAAGAGTCACCTTTGGCTTGAATTCCTCACCCTTTTTGCTGGCGGGGACGACTCACTATCACTTGGATCAATACGATAAGGAGGTTCAACTTGTTGCCGCCATCAAGGAGAATCTTTACGTGGACAATCTATTTCTAACCACAGATTCGCTACAGGAGGCGTATCATAGCTACTCAAAAACGAAGCAGATTTTCAAGGAACTCGGAATGAATATTCGTGAGTTTGTCTCTAACGATGCCCACTTAACAAGTAAAATGGCGGAAAAAGACAAGTCATCCGAACTCCGTCCAAAGGTGCTAGGCGTTCCGTGGATGTCAGCCACGGATTCTCTAGAGATCTCGTGTCATATTTCGCCAACTACGCAGGTCAACAAACGTTATGTAGCCAGGGTACTAGCTTCCATTCACGATCCTATTGGGTGGTTAGCACCATTACTGCTCAGAATCAAGATTTTACGCTCCTTCTAGCAAGACCAATACGATTGGGACTCTGCTTTATCCCAGCAGATGACGAACAAGTGGATTCAAATCTGCGAGGAGATACATGGATTCAAAAACAATATCCCACGTTTTTTGACAGATAAACAATCGGAAGTAGCGATAGTGACCTTCGCTGACGCTAGTAGTGAAGCCATTGCAAGTTGCGTCTATCTGCGATCTGGTAATATTTGCAATCTCCTTATGGCAAAAAGCAAGTTACCTCCGCTGAAGTCAAAAACTACCATACCAAAAAATGGAGCCAGACGCAATGACACTCGCTATGAGACTAATAAATTCTGTATTAGTACAAGTTCGGTCTGTTCTGAAAATCAAATAAGTTTTTGTGCTGATAGACTCTGAAATAGTGCTTAACTCGATACAACATAGACCGCTAAAAGAGGTAGGAATCATAATATTTAATAGGCTCATAGAGATCGGCAGAATAACTTGTCACTTAGAGTCTCTAGGATATCAAGTACCTTTTATGCACGTCGCATCACAAGTTAATCCTGCCGATTGCGCAACTCGTGGACTAACGAAGGCTGAACTGCAGGATCATTTTTGGCGGAACGGCCCGATGATGCTCGGCAGACCGTCTCCGAGCAAGAAGGAAATATCGCAATGTTCTCTGCAGGAGTTCAACGAAGTTCTGTCCACAAACCGGAAAAAGACTGGACAAGACCAGCACGACATCGAAGTCTTTAGCGGGTTAGCAGGTCGCAACTTCCTTAGCATAAAAAGAATAATTGCACGCGTACTCCGCTTCATAGCTATTCTAATCACAAGGATGAATCAAAGAAACTCTGACTCTATTCAAGTTTCGTCAACCCGTATTAATACAGACAGTAGTACCAATCTATCTGGAATAGAAATAGCGAATGCGGAAAAAATTTTAGTCCAAAATCATCAGCGAGCTAAGATCACCCCGTCAGTTCTACGCGGTATGCACCATTTAACACAATGTCTTTGGTACAGCAGCACTTCTGGATTCCAAAACTAAGATCACAAGTAACACGCATGATACGAAAATGCGTTTCATGCCAGAAGTTCAACAATTTACCATACAAGTATCCCTTGCGAAGCGACCTACCGGAACGACGAGTAACCCGTTCAAGACCATTCGCACATGTTGGTTTGGACTATCTCGGTCCTTTAGCCGTTCTCCAATCAGACGGGAGTGAAGGGAAAAGTTATGGATGTATAGTGACCTGCTTAGTTACGCGCCTTTTACATCTTGACGCAATAACAGACCTCGCAACTGTCGCCTTTCTTAGGATGCTACGACGCTTTTTGAGTCGCCGCGGCACGCCGAAATCTATTACAAGTGATAATGCACCAACATTTATCCTTGGCGATGAGGTGATCTCCGCATGCATCCAAGCTGCACAGAAAGACCCAGAAGTGGAAAACTTAGTTGCGAATAGAGAAATTCAGTGGCATTACAAAACGCCTTATGCTCAATGGCAAGGAGGGGGTATATGAACGACTAATAAAGTCGGTCAAACTTTCACTACATAAGTCGCTCGGAAAAACTATACCATCACACGACGAGCTACTTACAGTTCTCGCCGAGATTGAAAACCTGCTCAATACAAGATCCTTACTGTATATGGAATCGGACTCACCATCCGAAAAAATTCTACGTCCAATCGACTTCCTGCGAAACGAGTTTGAAGTGCTATATCCTTTAGATCGCCTAAATGACGAACAAGAATATCCATCATTTCTACCACCAGAAGAACGATCTGCCCTAAGGACGAAGATGGAAGTTGTGCAAGCGCTTCAAAGCTCTTGTCGGCTGACCGAAAGGTTCTGGCGGAATTGGCAAACTGTATACCTTTCATCTCTAAGAGAAAAGCATCAACTAGAGATAGCGAAGCAGAGAGGATCAAGTTCTAGTCCCAAAAAGGATACGATTGTGTTGATACAAGATCCAACTCAGTCGCGACACTGTTGAAAAATGGGACGAATTCAAGAATTATTCAATCGAACCGGTGTCACTCGTGAAGCAGTGGTCATCTTTCCATCACGAAGCACAATAAGGAGACCGGTAAATCAATTGATTCCACTCGAGATGAAGGAGAACAACTCGAAAAGTATAAGAAACGAGATCGAAATAAGTCAAAAAGATCACACGACTAAAGACATGGAGACCGCATCACATCGGTACGATTAATGCCAGCGGAAAGGGGTCAATTACGACGTTGGTTTGACAGTGATACAGTTCCCAATGATCCTCTCACTTTTTCTCGTCCTTTCCTCTTCTTCTTCTGCCGCGAGCTCTGAAAGGATACGTTCTATCAAACGTGTTCAGGGCGGCGTAAAACTATCTACCCAAGATCAAACTCCCTATGAAATCTGTGCAGACGGCTTCTGCAAGACGTTCGAAAACCCGAAAAGAGAAGAAATCGTGCAGTGTCCACCACAAGTAGTACTCCACGAACACCAAGTACATTGGAAGTTTGCTCAAACCTCGGCCGGAACAGTAGAGACAATATCCAATGTCCACCAGCGCCATTTTGCGACCACCTAATAGACTGTACTTTCTGCTCAGCAGTTGTTTTTAACCCCGAATGTTGGCCTGTGGGAGCCATACTGAGTATTGCTCTCTTAGCCTACTTCTTCATAACAGGGTGTTACGTCTTTCTATATATCCCCCTGACACTCGGGATACCAGTACGAGTCCTTACAAGTTTTCTTTGGCACAGTCTTCGCCAGCAATTTCGCGTAATTTTTCAGAGAATCATGAGGAGAAACAGAAGAAACTGGAACCGAACTATGGATCTTGCCGAACTTCTAGCGGTGATTTTCGCAGCAGTTCTGCTACTAAAATACACCGAAAGTTGTCAGCAAGTTGATATCTTTTCGCACTCCTCTACATTATGCGAAGCATCCGATCGCGGAACCATATGCAACGTCCGCCTTTCGGAGGTTCTCAAGCTCAGCGCATTCAAAAAAGAGGCATGTTTAAAATTACTCCGTGGAAACGCCTCTATTCATGAAATTCGCGTTGAGTGGAAAACCCTCTCGCTTTTGTGCGAGCCGGTAACGATGCTTTTCACACGGCACACCTCATACCATGTGGATAGCAGCAAAAGGTGCCCCCATACAGGCTCATGCACTGGACAAAAATGCACCGGAATCAACACAAGTGCTATCATTTCTGAACTGGAAAGGGAAACGATTATCCTGGCGTCACTATGTGCGTAGAGTCCCGCGGAGGACCGGAATGTGATTGTTTTTAATGGAGCTCTGGGTGTCTCTTTTACCGTATTTACGTGGCACCCGAATCCCCACAAGTTTATGAAATATTTAAATGTAATCGATGGGCCGAAGCAGCTAAAGTCAAGTTCTCTCATGTTGATATCTTGAATAAGAAACCCCAAGTTTACACAGCGTTTATGAAGCCTAATGTACCAGTAGCGTGGAACTCTTTTATACTGGCTTTAGCCCTAGTAGAAACCGCACCTCTACCACTTCTAAATTCTCTGTTTATTTCCGACGGAAACTCTACCGCTCTATGGGACCCGCAATTGAGACCTTCATTAAAATGCGACGACAAGTCACATGCAGAAGAACTCACTTGCGCTCTAATAGATAACTGCGCCTGTTATCCCGCAGAAACCCAAGCAAATTGCATGTGCAAAGATCTAAATATCTCAGCATAGATGCAAAACTTACGACACCGATTGCCGGTTGTATGGCCATCACTCACCTTTAGAAAAAACAGCGAAGGTCAGATACAGGCATTAGTTTCCATAATGACGACGGCAGAAATAATAGTGGCAATGGAAGGGAATATGAGAACAGACGTGGCAGTAGATGACGCCATCTGCTCAATGGGTAACGGCATACTGAGCGGCTGCTACAAGTGTGCCAAAGGCGCGACGGCGGCAGTGACCTGTGCGTCATCAAGAGTCACTCAAGCTCAAGTGGTCTGCGACACCACAAGTTTTGCGGTAGACTGCGATCAGGAAGGAAGAAGTATCGTGCTACGATTTAATTTTGATCGCGCCCGAATATATCAAAAATTCACGATTTCCTGTGGTAGAGTAGCCTCTCACTTCGAAATAAGCGGAATCCTCAAGTTCACGCACAGCGTAGAATCTTTCGCTAACAAGTGGTTATCAGGAACACCAAACAGTGAATCAGATATCCATTTGCCCGATTTTTGGCATATCACGGACGTATTTCTTCAGTGGTATAAAACATTAATCGCGGCTATAATTGGACTTCTCCTACTTGCAGTCACATATGAGGTCATTTCCACCTGTGGGCTGAGGATTACAGCATGGATAATCCGTTGCATTTTTTGGACACTTACTCTCCCAATACGCTTCTTCTTTCGCATATCCTGTCAAATTTTTCGCAAGAACACATACAGGAGACACGGGAAATACATATAGAAGACTGTTTCATCATGTAGCAGTAACCTTAGCATTAATATCAAGTGCCATAGAGTTAGTTTTAGTAAAGTTATCCTCGCGTCTCATATGTTATTTTTTTCAGAATGGCAGAAGAACAAGCTACATACGTCGAGGGCGACTACGGCTACCTACTCAAGTAGATACAGATCCGCAACCAGACAGCGAGTGGATATGAAAACGACTTGAAGACTGCACTTGAAGTATTACATCGACAGATCGGCTATGCGCAAGTTCTACTAAATAACTAGAACTTCACTAAAGGCGACGAAAACTTCGTGCTGGCGGGAAATGGAGAGCAAGCTCACCGCTCTCTACACCTACTGCGCTCGCTCGAGGAAGTGAGGGAGACGATCTTCAAGTACATGACGCGGTATGTTTCCCCGACCGCCTCTACCAAGATCATGCGAGGATGGATAGGCTCTATGCTGTTCATCGAGAGGGGTGGTTGAACCAGCGACACAAGTACGAAGTTGATCCGAAAACTGTCGTTAAGTTTGTCTACGACAGACTGAAAGAACTACAAAAAACAATCAACGAGCTAGGTAGGGAAAACCCGACGGCGGAAAGGAAGTTTCGCGATTTCAACCCCGAACGTGGTCCCGAAGCACACCGACGACAAGATCTGACATTGGACCGACAGTCATCATCCAAGGAAGTAGCCGAACTAAAAGGGAGGCTGAATGCTCAAAGGAGCGAACTGAAACGACTTCGTGAGGCCTTACAGGCAATGGATATTCAAAACAAGGATGGACCCGAGCGAAATGGTCGTCGTCGTAGATGCTACAGATAAAGCAAAGAGGTCAGTGCTAAGAAGTGAACGGAAGTCGACTGTGTGGGAACCCGCGGAAGAAGTGCCGGCTGTGTGGGAGCCCGCGGAAGAAGGAGCCCAAGATGATGATACCTATTTCGAACGAATGATGGAGGAGGTTGAGGGTGAAGAGGAAGCAATACCTGAAGAACAAGGTGCACAAGTTCAACTTGCTAGTTAGCTCGAAGAAATGATGGCAGAGAGACGACAAGAAGCTGCACAAGTTAACCCAAATGCTGCTAACCAGCGAGCGGAAAGATGCACGATGCTCGAGTCAGCGAGCTACGGCGAGCAGTTCAAGAATATGAGGACGTCTTGCGAAACTTTCCTTTCAGAAATATCGGAGAGTTTTCACGAGGTGTTGACTGCAACGTCAAGTGCGCGTTCTGTGGCGACATTGGTAGGCACTACTCTGATTCCTGCCCACTAGTCATCGAAAACGAGTACAGCTACCGCATCGTCAAAACCCATGGTCCACATTGCCTTGGAGGATGTTTGCCAGGACGCTGCAAATTCCCATCCCGTAAGTGCTGGCATTGCGAAAAACTTCGAGGGACAAGGGTGGAAGACCTCATCCTCAACGACGGTCATCATCGTGCGCTGTGCCCAGTACCAGATGTAAGGATCGTACTGCGGGAGCGACTGAACCGAACGATCGAGGAGCTGGATCACGTACTCGAGGAACTGGATCATTTGCGGTCAAACGAGTGATCAACGACGGCGGAGTGTCGACTACGTCGACCAAATTGATCTTTTTTTTGTGAAATTAAATCGTTAGTTTCATTGAATAAGAAGTTTCATGCCATAATGTTTTGATTTGTTTGGCTTTCTTAGCTGTATTTTTTGTTTTGTGAACCGCGCAGCGCGGTGTTATCTCATCCATCAGTACAGCATAAAAGCTTGTGGTGAGGAGGAGGAGCGGTTTCGGCTACGGTAGCGACATTCTCGTCTTCGGACGGACAGTCTTCGACTCCTCAAGTTCGCCGCCTCACGTCCTCTCTTCCACAAGTCTCAGAGTTTGCGCACAGTAGCGCATTTGGTGATATCATCTTATGACAATTTTTGTAGTATTTTAGAATAAAGGTGATAAATAAATAAACAGTGTAATTTGAGGCAAAATAGTCCGCGTGGCATTAGGACAAGTGAGTCACTGAACGCTGAGACATTGGATACTAATACGTTGGTATGAAAAAAAATCTAAAATATTCTGTTAGCATACGATGATTTCTTCCTAAGGCGTCGTTGGGACCCAACGCGTAGTGGTTTATTTGGTATCAAATGTCAAGAAACTCACTCTTCCCGGTCTTATGATGAGTGTTTTCATGCTCATTCTTTGCATTGGTTCTTATTACAGAGAGTGAGAGAGAAAAAAAGAGAAGGAGAAAGAGGTTAGCAATGGGAAGTGCAGTAAGAAACAGAAGAGATAATAAAACTCTCGGTAATATCTATGCTGCCTCGTTCAGATGTGTAGTAAGCGATTTCTTACTCAGACAAGACCAACAGCAGTCCCTGTTACTTTTCATTTCAGCCAGGTTCGTAATGCGGACCAATAATTCTGATACGACCAAAGAACGAACCAAGAACCTGGTATCGGGTCCACGTGACAGCCTGCACCTCCTCCGACTGCGCTATACTTGCTCTTTTCTTAATACACTGCCTCAATTTCAGCATATTATGTCTTTTCTGTCCGATAAACATGGCGTCATTAGTGGACGTTCTACAATTTAGGAAAAGTATGACACTCTCAAATTTTAAGGTCCTGCTATGATTACGATATGCATTGTATAAAGGTCTGCAATAAGTAAAGGAGTAAGCACTTTGTTTAAACAGAGGCATTTTTTAGGCAGCCAGGATTATATGTGTGCTGCCACCCCACTATTCTTGTTGGGATTCAACTTGTATGGTTAATCAAAATGCTTTGAGTGGAAGCACTGAGACATCTTGTTTCACAAGATTTATTAATTAAAAGTTTATTGAAATGTAGTCGTTATTAATACAATAATAATACAGAAGGCAATTTGGCATTATTATGAAACATAAGATACAGATTTGTCGGAGGTTGAGGGGGCGTGTGACGCCACAAACCACAGCAGGATGCTACTTTGACATGTCCTTTGATGCTACAAAAGAAGGAATTTTCTCCGCCTAAAAGAAACTTTGTACACATTCTCATGCGGGAAAAGTGCGAAAAGAAAAGAAAAAGATACAGGTACGTTTTCCATGCTATTCCCTTTCTGTCTTTCCTTCGATCTTTTAAGCGTTTCGACACTATAAATTTTTTTTAGATAATGCAAGACTATTGCTTGGCACGCGCATTACCTTGAATTCTTCTGTTTGGACGCCGTAAGGGAAGGAATCATGTCTGCCTGAAAAAAGCGCACGGTAACACCATGGAGAGAAAAAGGCTTCGAAAAAAAAAGACGACGTTTATAAAGCCATCCTAAGCTTGTTCTTTTATATCTGTTCTTCACCGACTTTTGCTTTACAATGGGCAAATTCGTATTCCCGTCACTTTTCAGCACTTTCTCTATTGACATTTTGGCACATTTGACTGTAGAACCGTACTTAATTCACAGTAAGGGGAGAATGATAGAAGTTATCCAACTCCTTCAGGTTCCAAAATGCATTGCGTATGGCCTATGGTATAGTCCCGCGGGAGTACCCGCGGGACGTCCGCGGACGGAGAGTGCACCGCGGAAGGCGGTCGCCGACCAGTATGGTCGGCGGCCGACACTGAATGATAATCGCACTGGAGCTCGCTTATCATTCCGTGAATTAGGAACGTTCCAAGTTCACGGAATCGGTCGCTTTCGAGTTGCAGCACGTTTATTTTTGATAACATTCTTGATAACACCGACCGACAACCTCCCGAGGTGCATTGCACCGACGATCCGCGGAAAATGGGCGTTGCGGACTGCGGCTATTGGGCGCGCGTTGGGTCCTGGCTAGATTATTCCCGTTCCGCGGATACTTCCGCGGGACTATCCCATAGGCCTATGTCGCAGTCTAAAATGCTGATAGCGTGTTTGATAGTCGAGCTAGGCCAAACCCATCGCTCCAACTGGAATGGAATGTTTGCATGAGATTAATGCTCCTACATATAGTCAAGACGTTGGCTGTGTGGCGTCTACTGTCAACCAGGCCGGCAAACGACGTCTAACATGCATTCATTTAGATCAATATTTCAAAATAAAAAGCTATGCAAAGCGAAATGACACACCTGTGTGCGCTCCAACGGTGTAACAGGACGAGATGGCTGAAAAAAAAACAGTTGAGATTTCTAAGCACATGCTATTACAGAATGGTTCAATTAAATGGGTCTCACGGCTGTTGGTGTGGTTCCTCCACCTGTTGTTGTTACCTGAAGCGTTATACATTAATAAGGGCAGAAGGACTCTTCCGAACTTCTCTTGGGTCAACCTCAGCTTAACCCTAGCAAGCGGAGTAACGAAGAGCCTTTCTACTAATTTGTTATTCAGATAGACACGTTAAAGCATTAAGTATTAAAAAGCTTTAATTTCGTTGCAATTCTGAAGAGATTTTGTGTAATATTCAAAGCTTAGCATGTAATGTAGACGATCTTCGCCATTTTGAAAACGCGACTGATCGTGAGCTTGAACAGAAAAACGCTACCAAAGAAAACTGGTCGCTAATAATATGTTGAGAGGTTTGATCCGAAAATCCACGGAATATTAACTATCCCTTTGTTCTTCCTTCCGCACACCGCCGAGCTACTTATAAGTGTAAGATATAGCAGAAGCGTGGTTCAAAATACTGAACCAAGGTCCATGACAACACGGACCACCTTGAGCGATCGTCAAGCTTTCTACAGAACCACACCATGGATTGTCGGTAGGTAATGTCTGGTAGTCATTGTGTTGACGATGGGGATGTGGTCCATCTACTTTTCGCCTCAAACTTCCTTACAAGGGAAGGTTCCCAACTCATGGTAAGCTTTTGCGATGCTATTTTGACAGGATGTAGGGCCCTGCGAGCGGAGTCTAGAATCACAGTCAGTTTTTGCTAAACGCTTTTTCAAAGACCTGAAAAGGAGGTCTGAAAGCGTGCACGGAAATATCATCACCCCACGAGATGTGGCTAGGCGGCGTAGTTGGTAGGAATGCCGTTTCGTAGGAGCTGACCTGCGTTCGAGTCCGCGCACTGCCGATATTTTTGCACATATGCTTTCTTATGATCACATGAGTCTATTTTAGACCTTTAATGCTTACAACCACCAAGGCTGTCTATTCGGGCCTTCATATGTGCTAATTTTTCAACTATTCATATCTGTACCACCACCATATCATTACTGTATCATATCGTATCGCCAATGATACAGTAATTGCACATAAATACGGTCATATTGAAAGTAGGTAACTGGTGTAAAATAACCAGTTACCTACTTTTATATATTATATTTGATATATTATATAAAACATACACAATATAGTTATAAAGAGTAGGTAACAGGTATAAAATACTATACGAAAAGGGTACCCATGACATTTCTTTTGATTGCAGACTATAAGCCAGACCTACCGACAGTTCTGCGCTCCGGTGTTTCGGCCGTGTCTGTCATACGCGTGGGTGGCATTGGTTACGTCGATGATCAGATGATCACGCAGAACCCTCTTTTGCACTCACAGATTACGCGTTCAAAGAAGAAGTAGTAGTCATTCCTTGCCAGGGAGAAGATTGTTCCTCACCGGCTTTTGTAAGATGCTGCTGGTGTGACAAGCGCTTGTGTTTTACTTGTTTCATAGTGGCGCAAATAGACAGCCTTGGTTTGTTTTAAGCATTGATGGCCTAAAATTGACTCGCGTGATCATGAGAAAGCGCAATAGCAACAAAGTAATATGTGCGAAAACCCTGCCAGCACTTGCACTCGAACTTAACACCCCACCGGTAGGCTCCTATGGGGCGGCACTCCTACCAACTGCGCCAACGGGGCACATCCCGTGGGATGTCGTAGAGGTTGATGAGTGTTGCACAAACGTCTTCACATTTCTTTTTCAGGTTTTTAAAAAAGCGTTCAGCAAAAACTGACGGTGGTTCTGGACTCCGCTCACAGTGCCCTACATCTTGTCAAAATAGCATCGCAAAAGCTCAGTTCTCTGAGTTGGTGATCCTTTCCTTGTTAGTAGCACAGTACCAGCGCCGTATTTTACTGCGAACATTATTTGAATGACCAAAAATGTATGTACGCTTTTCTGTTCCGTCTAAAAAGGAGACACTAACTTATTGCTAGACTCATTGCAGGAGGTAGTCTTCCTCATACTGAGATTCGTTCTCAGGAGCATTTGCTAATAAATATACAAGGTATGCATATACGACGTACGGAAACTAGACATTCACACTGCTAAGGCAAAAATCAGATGAACACAGGCCATGCTATGAAGATATGTAGATCGAAGGGGAGCATTAATGAGACAGCAGGTAAAGTAGACCGTGTTCTAGAAATTCTGCTAGAAAAGAACTGATATTTCAGTTCTAGAAAGTCCACCTCTCAACGTGACCGACTCTCAGTGAACCTCTGTATTGTGAAGTGCTGTCGTATGTGATGAGTTCTACACGAGGGTCGTAAACGTCTCAGCGAGATCGCCTTCTTCGAGCTTGACAGTAGTCCACTGAAGGTCCAACGGAAGCAGCGATGGACAGACGAGAGTGCGGTACAGTAACCATCCCAGTTCAAAATACGATTCTAGCAATCTCGTGTAGGTCTCATCATGTCCAGCAGCAGCTCCAACTCTTTGGCCCCATCAGCGCCAATATAGAGCTTTTCGGATTGTTTGTGTATGCAGCTGTTGTAACTTTTTCCTTATAGTTACTCACCGTCTCCAATTCATTCTAAGTGAAATGAGCAATAAAACGTTTTATAGGATTTATTCGTGAGCTGCAGATCTTGGAAGATGTGAAGAAGGTCCAAGCCGAGTTTCTCGTCATTCTACTTCGATATTTAAAACCACTAACAGTGTATGATTTGTCACGGTGTAGTGGCCACCCACCACCACTGTATACACGCCCCTACTTGGATTGGATGGTTGGCAGTCTCCCCTACTTTATTCTTGGTTTATGGCTGTTGTACAGGGTGTCTCAAAAAATGTATACACTGTTTGAAAGGTGATAACTTTTCTCACTTTGAAGGTACTGAAGACGTTATGGGTTCCTATGAAAGTTTAAGAAAATAGAAACGTTCTGACACGTGAGGGCTATGGATTGCGCCATGCGCTCGTCTGAAATTTTGCATTTTACACTCGATTGATTGTGCTTCGCTTAAATACATGTTATAATTTCTTCGCAACGTGGCCGTTCCGATTGATTTGTGCTTCACATGCAGTTTAAAACTTAAAACACACTATGCGCTTGCAAAAAATGCAAGGTTTCCTACAAAAAATCAAGGTACTATGTGAAAGGTTATAACATTGCTGCTAGTGAATTTTTAAAAAAATTTCGGATTTCTATGAAAGCACAGGGTAACAAGATTACTGTATCGTACAAGCAGTCAAGACTGCGCCTTCTCCCGCCTGAAATCTTGCATTTCAGACTCGATTGATTGTGCATGGACTGAATGCTTGTTACAATCTTGTTACCACTTGGGCAGATTAATGTGTGCTGTGCTTCTTTTAACGTTTAGGACTAGGCAATCATGTAAAAGACACGTGACATGCGAGTTTATTGATTGCTCGATTTAAATGTGATCAGGAGCCCCATTTTACAGGACGGATTCTGTGGAGTGATGAAGCAACATTCAAGCTGGATGGAAAGGTTAACCGACATTATTGCAGCTACTTGGTGAAGGAAAGCGGTAAAAAAGCGCAACGCAGGTTGATCTGGCCAAACAGTAACAAGATTGTAGCAAGCATTCGCCCATATACAATCAATCGAGTCTGAAATGCAAGGTTTCAGGCGGGAGCATAGCGCAATCTTGACTACTTGCACGCTACAGTAATCTTGTTTTCCTGTACTTTCATATAGGTCTCAAAAAACTTTCAAAACATTCACTAACAGCAATGTTAGAACCTTTCAAATAGTACCTGCATTTTTTAGGATACCTTACGTTTTTCAAACGCAGAAGTGTGTTTTCAATTTTTAAACCTTAAAAGAGGCACAAATCAATCTACACGGCCACTTTGTGAAGAAATTATAACAAGTATTCGAGCGAAACACAACAATCGAGTGTAAAATGCTAAATATCAGACGAGCACATGCCGCATTGCGCACCGCTCATATGTCAGAAAATTTCTATTTTCTTAAGCTTTCTTAACTTTTTTAGTACCTTTACTGTAGCAAACTTATCACCTTTCAAACAATGTATACATTTTTGAGACACCATGTATATAATATAAAATAATAATGAAGGTTTGTAAAACTTCACCGCCTTCTCGGGCAAAAGCATGACAAAACTGACTCACATTAATTATATCCACATCAGTGCCGATATCATTCACTTCATTTAGGTTCGGATCAAACTGCACGTTCTCTATGACGCCGTTTTCATCACAGTAGTGTTGCTAAAGCAGAATGAGTATATTAGGAGAATGAAAGCATAATAGCACAATGTTTGGCAAAGCAAGGGACACGATAGCAAGGAAGCAGCTGCTTTTGACATAGTGCCAATAATCTTTCAACGAAAGCACATTGTTCAAAATTCTAACCAGGGAATGCCGTCAGCTTTCCATGGAACTTCGGATTGAGATCTATATCACGTGAAAGAGCTCGAGACGCTGATCACAGATATGTAGACCAAATTTGCTAAATGGATCTCCTAAGCGAGTTATGGCCGGCGGAAGTCGCCATGTCTTCCATGTGTTAGGCGCGCTCAATCAGCATTGGGCGCAGTATTGCGCGGGAATCAGTGGTTTGGCTATCAGCGCCGTCAGCAGCAGCGGTGGTGCAGTGGTAGAGTGCTCGCTCCAAAGGATTGGGTTCATTGGTTCGGCTCCCGCCGCTGTCGGGTTTTTCGCATTTTGTGATCTATCTCCGACGAGGGCCTATAATATCATTTTTAGCACATTTTGAGCGAACGGCTAGTGGCGACTTGCATTTACGTCTATTTGAAGACGGAAACGTATTTCAGGTTGAATGTTTTATTCATGACGTGAAGCAAGTCAGAAATTCAAATCAAAACAAAACAAAAAGTAAAAATAAAATCAAAAATCAACAAAACTTAATAAACATAATAAATAAAAAGTAAAGGCACTAGTTAAAAGTTCCGACTCCACCGACACGACTTCGGTCGAATAAAAAATTTTCGCGGAAACTTCGTCTAGAGGGTTATTTGGGGTGCTGAGCACGAATCTGACATCCGTTTTTCACGATTCGGTCGGAGACCACCCATATCGTTGCTACAACCGTTCGGCCGAAGTCGTGTCGGTGGAGTCGGAACTTTTAACTAGTGCCTTTACTTTT